>JABUQX010116313.1:0-62500 GCA_015478945.1 Trachelipus rathkii | reverse complement strand
GAGAACCGAGCACCACTACACTACTAACAAAATACTTGGAAACAGTTTAGTAAGTTATATTAATTAATATTATATAATTATTTAATTTATTATTTTATTATTTAATTCTCATGATCACATTATGAGCATCGTTTAAATACTTAATTAGTATAATCTAGACAGGAGAGTTCAATTTATTCACGGGGTGCATTGATTGAAGATTATTGATTCCTAATTGTATTTAAGTTTTCATTTAATTTAAGAATCTTTATTTTTATTATTATTTGCTTATCGATACATTTTATTATTATTTATTATTTTATTATTACCTATAATAATAATAAAAACAAATGAAAAATTGTATAATAAATATAATAGAACTAATAATTTAATTGATGTCAAGCAAGAGGTGCCACGGTAGTGTAACTCTCTATTGGGAATATTAACACTTAACAAAAATATATCTTGCCGATTATTTCACATTAACTTCTTATAAGTTACCATTGAGATATCAGTATTCTAACTAGCTGGACCGTGTAATTTAGAGATATAGCTGGCAATTGTATACCTAAATCATGAAGCAATAACAGTATTGGGTTAAGTTTATATGTTTATACCTGTGTGTAATTATCACTTTCAATTATACCATAGTTATACTAATAATAATTACGCCACTCTAGAGTCAGTAACGATGAAGCCTTAATTTTTATTATTTAAAGTACCTATTTAGTTGTTATGAACGATAAACTCAAATAAGAATTTCAATTATGATATTAAAATATATTAAAACCTAATTTCGAGTTATTAGCACAGGTGCCTAACTTTATTTATGTATTAATAATTTAAAAAATCACTATTGTATTTTAATAATTATTAATAAATTATATATATATAATATTAATTATTTATATACTATTAATATTATAATATATAATTATAGTATATTAATTATAACAGATTAGAAATATGATTTTATAAATTTTTTGTTTTTTTTCTCGCACAATACAGGTTTCTATTTAATCTTTGGCAGGGTTAAATTAATATAGATAACTCCTGGGTTAACTTTAAAAACAAGAGGTTTAGTGAACACAAGTGAGACCAACATATATATACACGATTATCATCAATACTCTTTATATCGCTATTATCTCAATTATGATACTCGATTATACTAGGTTTTATCATAGGCAATATCGTGAGCATCTCTAAAGTTAAGAAAATCAATAAGAAGAATGTGATACAAAAGATACACGATATAATAGCTCGATTTTATGACGAGAGGTAAGTTACTGCACAGGACGTTTATTGAAAGTTAGAAAGGAAATAAGCATATCAAATCACGTTGATCATCCCCATTTATTTCATTTACGTTATAGATATGCGCAATATTGATTATGATCTATTTGGAGGTTCTCAAGTTTTAGTGAAATCCTTGTGAGTACTGTTAGTTGATGGAAGCTCCTACATCAACAAAGAGTACCAACGAAATTCAAACTATACCGTTTGCAGATAACTTAACCGTTACATATTCTTACATGTACTTCAACTCTTATCTTTATGCGGTGATTTATTAGTAAGATGTCAAATTCTTCGGAATCTCACAACTGCCGTTGACCCTCCCTACCGGCCTCTTTGACGATCCATTTGAAAAATTACTACAATGACTTCCGACTCCAAACAATGACTCTCATTTCCCCCAACAAATAAGTTAACCAACAAAAGGCGAGACGGAATCACGTATTACTTCCACAACCTGTTTGTGGATATGCAGTAGACAGAGAAGGGATGACTTTATGTTAAACCCTCTACTTTTGAATTTTGATAAGACCTTTTCCTGTTGACGAAAACTCTGTCATAACATTTTACGCAAGATCATTATGACTTAATGAAAAGTCGATTAATAATGAACCATTAGCTGCACTGGATTGTGGCTGTAAACATCATGGGTGAAAGGAAGAATTTTAATATCATCTTGTACAGGGTGTTAAGGCCCAATTAATTACGACTTAATAAGTTTGGTAAATTAGGTAGAAAGTGACGGTTTAAGCCTCTGAAGACAATTTGGTTTATAAACAAACTGTTCAAAGGATTATGGCGGATGAACAATTTACACACGATGTATGATATAGTGATCGAGGGACACGAGTAGAACGAGAACGTCAGGCATTATGTTTATCTAAGGATATATGTGGTTTACTGCTCAAACAACTGCTTCTTTATATTCTTTGCGGTTTATTCTTAAAATTATCTTGAGTATGGCACTTCTGTGAAAACATCAACTTGTTATTACAGCACATGCCACGGTTCTTCTTCACTGTAGAATAACAAAGTTTAAATACCTTAATACAAGGGACGTTTTAACATTAACTAACTTTAATAGATTGAAATTTGTAAACAAGTTTGTACAGGGTTTATGTACTTTTCATAACACTAAGATATCTCCTTTAAAATATTAAGGTCTTCCTATACTCCAGAAGCAGCATAGTCAATGAATGTTTAATGACTCATTCAATAATCACAAATCATCCAGGATGAGTGACAGCGTATAGGTTTTATTTTAATATATTTAGAATTATACATTTATAATTTTAAATTAATTCGTTTTTACATATACTCATTTCATTTTTGGGATAGAACTATACAATAAACTGAGTTATTATATCTTGTGCGCCTATTGGGATGCATTTAGATTGAGCGTTTTGTGTTTCGTTCTTCTCTTTATGAGTTATAGGAAGTGCGTCTTTAACAAATATATAAACACAACGAAGATATTGCTTATGTGCTTACTTCATCTTTTAATTAATCTGGGATTCTCTACAACATTTCAAAGCAACTGGAAGACATAATATTAAACTCTTCAATCGCCCAGATCGCTAATAATCAATAAGTCCATTATATTTCTTTTATTAAATAACAATAACTACTTAGCGTGGGATACAACTGTCTGAAAAAATGTATCACTTCATAGTAATAATATAAAGATATAGCTTTTCTGATATGTTTTGTACGGTCATTAGATGCCATATTTTTACTACGTTTAGATAATTGTATCTCTGAGCTACAAGAGCCAAGAACCCTAGATTTCAAAACGATTCTTTAATGTATATTTTGCATTCTGAATTACAATATTTTAAAAATCTTTTCTGTAGCTTATTTCTAATATTGTGACTCGGCCCGCTCTTCCAAATTTCTCATACTGTACATATAGTCAAGCATGAGACCAAGAAACCGTTGGAGGAGGTAGAAACTAAATAAGAGTATAAGATTAGTGTATAGAAAGGGTTATTAGAGGAGAAAACAAGATGTAAATGTATTACTTTACACACTATATCTAGCAAACTAAGGAGTAATTGTTTTATATATATTTATGTTCATCGTAAGGTAGTATAGTGTAAAATTAAATTTTTTAAGGAAGTGTTCAAATGAAGCTGGAAGGAGTAAGGATGAACAATAATAATTTTTTATAATATGTTACTTATTTTATTTGTTGATTAACTTTATATCTTTCACTTAAGGAGATCATTAGTTATTATATTTGTAATAGTAATGAGCCTGGTACACGTAGTAGTACGCTTTATAAGGTACTTAAATTGTTTTAACTTCTTGACACTTTTTTGACTTTATATAGGTTATAATGAATGTCGCCTCACACCCACATTTATAGAGAGTTTAATCTTATATAAAGTGGGAATAAACTGTCAGCGATATTTGTGCTGTAGAGTCTTTGCTGATATTGGAAAATAGTATAGTTACTTAAATTTTTATCACGAGGATACTATATTTTTAAATTTTAGTTTTGAATTATTTTCCTCTTTCTTACACTTTGTCCTCCTGTCAGTTTAGCTCGTCGAATATGCGTTTCGTAATATATTAAATGTATTATGGAGTAACTAGAGTATGTGAAATATTATTGTTTATTTAATATATTCTTTAAGATTTGAAAGATTGTCTTTGCTCTTAGGTTCAAGAGCATATAAATCGATTTGTGCTATTACGACATTTTTGTGGGGTGTATTTTGAAGAGGGCTGATTGAATAAACTAAGCTTATTTGAATTCTCCATACACTAGGAACACTTGTGCATCTTTTTTAATGTATCTCATTTTATCTATGTGTGTTAGGTGGATATTTTAAACTTGTGTTTGAGTTGAATATTCACATATATACAAGATTCCATGTTACAATTGTTCCAAAGTTTATATTGGAAAAACAAAACGGCTTTACTTCAGTTTAACTTACAAAGCAATTAATAATTGATTTCAGTTGGGGTCTCACTTTGGTATTTCATTTACACTTGGGATCTTTTTTATTTTGAATAACTTGAAAAATACTTCGCATATGTGGTTAGACATGTTATTTATCTGTCAATGATCTTCACTTTTATAAGATAATTTCTCTCAAGCCTTATGTCGTCTTATATAATGTACTTGTCAACTCTAGTTGGGAGTGGAGGCTATCTCGTTTCACTTTCCTCCTTATTGATCATCGATATGATATTTCTCATTCTAAATATTTTCATTCTTCATGGGATTCTCTCTGAATATTTGAGTAATTTAATGTATATTGTGGAGTTGTTCGTTTTTTTCCTGATTTGAATAAGTGACGTATTGTATTACTCTTCGAGGCGAGCTAATCGTATTGCATCCTATTTGGAATATTATATTCTATATAGTTGTTATATATATATATTCCTATATAAAATATATTTTTCACTTTATATATATTTTATTTCCATCCTAATATTTTGAATGTATTTTTTTTATCATTTGAGGGGGGGTATAGGGTTCACTCTATATAGCTGAGTAAGAATTTGAACAATCACAAACAACTGTGAGAGGACAGAGATCACATTCAGCTCTTTTGTCTGTTGATCTTCTTATTATCTTGTTTGGGATTTCACGTCAAAATGTTTGACCAGGCCTAAGTTGTGCTGGTTCTTTTATACAAGTAGGTGATCATTTGTGAATCTTCTTGGCTTATGCTGCTTGTGGGGTACTAAATATATATCTTGTTTTATGTTTGCTTTTGTTCTTTCACATTGGAGTTCTTTTCTTGACCGGACATTGTTTCGTTCTTTTATAATTGGGTGTAGCAGACTAATATCAACGCAGTTTTTGCCTTGGTTCCTTTAATACATATGATCAAAAATTTTTTGAGTTTTCTCTTACCCCTGTCTGCCTTTTTTCTTTATGTATTCGGGGTCACTGTTGTAACCATTTTATCTTTGCTTGTGACTTTTATCTGTTTGTCTTAGTGTGTCTTTTGCCTCTACGTGTGTTATTTACGTGACACTAGTTTCTTGTTCTTAATGCAGTTTCCTGATACAAATTCACAGTTGAGGAGATATATTTTTTATATTTTAATATGACCTTTTTAAATATAGTTATTACTTTTACCTACCTTAATCATTATTCCTATAGTAACCCCAATAAGTTATTACTGGGGGTATAAAATACCTAAATATTTATCTTCATATTTTTAGGTAGTTAGCAAGCTCAAATAATTATATTATTTAATTTATATGCTTGTCCTAAATGTAATGTCTCACGAATATATTCAAAAATATAGTAATTGGTAATAATGATTATTAACTTATTAGTAGAATATGATATATGATCTATAAATTAGTAGGTGACTACTGAGTTGGATATAAAATAATAAGGTGAGCGGGATAATATGGGGAAATATTATCCCGTTTAAGTCACTATGGAATGGATATTAGGTTTGATATTATATAAAGTTAAATTTAGTATTCAATTACTAATAGCATTAGTTTGAGCTTATATATTAGTCACTATTTATAACTGTGTATATAGTTTATGATACTTTATAGGTATGTGATAGATATTGTTTGTAAAACACATTTAATAATTACTGAATGTGAAGGATGTGCAATTTAGTAGCAACGTCATTGAGTGAATGCGTTTTTCTTTGAGTGTATGCGTTTTTCCTTTGTCCTTGTATAAATAGGGCCTTCTTCTGTTGCGTTGTTCTTTATATTCGTTACGTAACCGCAATTTACATTGTTCTTTTTCTGTCTTTAATATTGGGTGTTAATCGTTGGGTGACCGCAGCTTTGGATGGTTGATTCTTTTGTAATTGTTTGTATGTATGTTTGTTTTATAATTGAATGTCTGATTAATTTGTTTCATAATTGTTAGCTCTCAGTTTGTTCTGTAATTGTTTTTCTGAAAGTGTTTTTGTAATTTTTTTTTTTTATGTAAATTTTTGGGTTTGTCTGTCAATTTTATAGCTGGTCTATCCGTCTGTCTCTTTTTAATATTGGGGCCCGTCCTCAAGTTGATGGTATAAATTTATGTTTAATAATACTTTTTTTTTGTGTGAGTCTGGATCTGTCACATTACTTATAAAGATTTGCTTGTTCTCTTTGCATTATTTGGGAATTTAACTTGATATTTACGGCATGAATGACACGCACCTTCAACGTTCGCTCCGGTACTGTGTCGTTTTTTGTTAAAATATTAAGAGGAGTGTCAATAATATATGCAAAGGCGTACCGGTTAAGATAACCATATGCTCTTACTATGTGATTTAGGTCAGTGATGATTTCCTATTTTTGATAAAGCGCTAAAACAAACGGCGTCCGCCCAAGACAGAGTCTGCAATAATTAATAAGTATATTAAGTATATAATAATATATACATAATATTAATAATAATAATAAGATAATAATTAATAATAATAAGTAATATAATTAATAATAATAATGAATTATTAAGATAATAAATATAAATAATGATAATCAATATAGATAATAAATAATATAATATAAATAATAACAAATGTAATAGTAAGAAATAAAATAATAATCAATAATAATAATAATAATAGATTAAATAATAATACAACATTATTTTGCTGTAAAAACTTTTCTCTATAGTCAAATTAGTTCTGGAAAGGAGTAGGCTCCACAAATCGAACAGAGATTATATAAATGAATGATAAGAAAATCCAGTGACGCTAATAACTCCTCCGCTCTCTCATCCTCTCTCGTCTTTCCTTTCACTACTACACATACTTCTCTTGACCCATCTTTTCTTTTATTTCTGAAAGATAAAAAATAAATATCTATCTGGACAACTTGTCACTTTTTTTGGAAATCTGAAGACCTAGTAAATATTTGTTTATGTCCTCGAGATCTATACATACTTAAGAACCACATACACTAGTACATTTACCACCGACACGCACATGACAACGTCACGCAACACTGCCACTCGGCACCATCGTTGTCTCTACACATCCCCGTCGCACACTTTAAATCGCCAATTTATATATAATATATATATATATATTAATTTTTAAGTTATATTATATATATATATATATTATATATATCTTATTTATATATATTATATATATATATAATATATATATTATAACATATAATATAATATATATATATATATAATATAATTATATATATACTACTATTATAATAATATATATATATAGTATATATAGTTATATATATATATATCAACATCGATCATCATCATCCACCTTCTTTCCCAGACTGGGTAAGAATGCCTCACGTCAAGCGGGAAGGACAGAAAAGTAGATAGAAGAATATGAAACAAGTCGAAAGAAAGCCCAGCCTTACCGACCTTTTATCCTCATTAGTGAGAACCATCGAATCAATAAAATCCATTTAATATTGTGGTAGTGGCCAGTTCCCAGGTAGCTGGGCTAATGAAGGCCAGATCAACCTAATCTAACATTTATGTGCCCTATTTCCTAAACAATCTCTTGGCGCGTTACAGCTGTTCGCTTGGCTCATTTAGAAAGGAGCCAATGAATAGTGGAATATAAAATTTTGTATTATTTTATATTACTATACCTATATTATATATATAGTATATATATCACTCTTCCCTTCTTGCTTTTTTCTTTCGGTTTTCACTCTTTGTGTTCTTGTCTTTCGGCGCACTAGATTTCTATCAGGTAATGTGTGTTATATAGGTATATATATATTCCTAATTATTATTATTACTGTAGAGGGTATAGCTATATATTATAATATATATATATTATATTATCATTAGTTAGAGTACCAATTTATTATTCACTATTCATTGGGCTTCGTAATTTCAATACCTTGAAGTCATTGACTGTTTAGCTTCCGGCCATAAGTGTTAAAAATAAGCTAAGATTATTATTTTTGCGGACTTACTTAGGATAAAAATCTTAGATTGGCGTTCGGTCTGCCTATATTACGCGCTGTCAACTTCGCCTTGAGGCATTATGTGGGCGTGCACCATAACCCCAAAGTAGGTACAACTGGATTTAGACTTCGATGAGTTCTCACACAGGTATAAACAGGGTGGTTAGGCTGGGCTTTCTTTTCGACTTGTGTCATATTCTTCTACCACTTTTACTGTATTCCGCTGCAGGTAGGCATTTTCCGGCCAAGTCATTGCTGTGTGTGTAAAGAAGGTGCTTATTAGGAATACCTTGTTTGAGAATCTTCGTGTGACCAGCGTATTAATAATAAAGTAGTATATATAGATGATATAGGAATAGGTATATAATATATCAGAGTTGAATGAAAAAATATATTTAATGATCTATATTATTACTGCACCTATATATAACCGAATGTCCATATAATAATACCGAGTTTATTATATGATGATTTTTGGGGACGAAAAGTTTTATTGTATATTCAAATTTTAATTGAATATATTTATTTTCTATAGTTTGAAGTGATTAGGAGTTATAGTTTTATATGAAGTCGTATATATTGATAATTATAGAATTTTCTACGAAGTTATTACTGAATATTCATATATATGTGTAATCACGTTATCAAACATGTAGCATTTTCTCTTTTTCATTATATTAATTCCTTCAAAAAAGTGACAGAGATAAAAACTCTAAGTCAGTACGAAGATGATACATAATTAAATACACAATATATTGTAGATAATAGATAATCAATAACGATACCCTACCAAGACTTCCATATAATAGTACCATAAGCAATTAATATAATATAATAAAATAATAAATATAATAATATAATAAATATATAAATTATAATAAATAATAATAATTAGAAAACATATACTAGCTACACAAAATAAATAGTACATGATAAATTAATAAAATAATAAAAATTATAATATTAATTAATATATATATAATAATAATAATAATAATAATATTTATATAATAAAGACTACCAATCAATATTTCATTTGTAGGCAAAATCTCGTTGAAAGAACAAAAGGTTTATCAATAGAAGAATTCCGATATAACTTTGCTATTGATTCTTAATGAATAAGTTCTTACAAATGAAGATAGAAGCATTTACGAGAAGTATAATCGACAAGGTTTAAGAGGGAAGGTAATTATTATTACTAAATCAAGAGGTGAAAGCCTCTGTCTTTAAAGGGAACTTACTATTTGCTCCACCACCAGGGGTTAAACTATATTAATACCATTACCACTAGTTACAATTTCATGCACGGAATTTGCGGCGTGAAAGTTACACAATTTCTCCTAAGGACTCGTTGAGATTTCATAATTTAGTTTTAGAATAGTTTTGCAGAATTAAACTACTATTGATAGCTGATATATATATATTATTAGTCACAGTACTAAGTATATAGTATAATATTTGAACTAGTATGTATTGACGTTATAGGTATACTTAATATATAATGTACTAGTAGGTAAAATGTACGTTTTAGTGCATACACATTAATATAGGTTATTAATAAATCTGAGGACATAAATATTAATAATAACATAAATAATTTTATAACATATCTTTGTTTATCTAAAAAGGTATCAACCATTGATGATTTTACAAACATAAAATATATAAATATTAAGCTTATATAAATATTTAAATTTGAATATTTAACATATATAAATGATCAATGATAGATTTCCCGCACAGTTATATTTTGAGTCCATTTTCTGAGTGCAAATTCCTGAGATTACAGTTGATCCGTATTTGAGTATCGTATTTTTTAATATTCCAAACAAATATTTACAATTTTATAACTATTATATTTCGCAATAAAATATATAAAATAAAACAGTAATTTGGGTTTACGATGATGTATACGAACAGTACTTATAAAGAGGGTGAAATGTTAGCTATAAGAGTTGTTATAAAAAATCGGTTATGAAGTGACACCACACTTGAAATGAGAGGTTCTCACGTATGAGTTACCAATGAATGTTAGATTTAGAGTATTTAGATCTTATTGAACTTCCTATTATGTCTAGAGGCTATTTACAATTTATATTTATTTCAATTATAATAAAAAATGATTACATTTGTTGAGCGCGGGATTACATAATTTTTTGAGAACTGACATTCTATATATTGATTTCTTACATTTTCTGAATGACGACGAGATTTATTTTCTCCATCGTGAAACATTCTTTCGAAATCAATAGCTTTACAAAGTGAGATGAGTGTGCCGAAGGATTGTCCTCTTAATATTGTGATTTACTCCACAATCTTTCCTATCTTCAACTCTCTCTCATTTAGCGGCTTTCCTTACTTTTTTTGAGTGGAGTATGGGTTTTCTTGTGTACAAAAAAAACAAAAAAAGGTAGCATATAATACATAGTTTGGGTACAAAGGTGTTGTAATGAGTAATCATATGTATGTAGCTTATCGCCGAAGAAAGTTGAGAGAAGGGATGAGCGATAATATTAATTCTCGGTACAGCAATTTCTAGAAAAATTATTTTGGTTTGTAGCACAAATAGAAAACTTGGACATAAAATTAAAGAACGAATTAGAACATTTCTATTTTCCCAGAACAAGAAATGCCAAAGATAAAGACAATTAATCATCGTAGGTAATTCGTATCTATAATCCAAGCTGAGTGAACTATTATCACTATATGAACTATGTCTTCAATGATTTAATAATTTAACGACCTCTTGTGTCCACTATCAAATATGGGTCATTCCATATAAAGTTGGCCAATTTTGAAGATCTTCTTTGATCATTAATTAGTTCTACTATCAATAAAAATTAAATAATAACGAATTCAAAAATAAAATGGAGATTGAGGCAAGGAAGATAGGAATGATAGACTCAATATTTGTTTTAGGGGTCGCGTGGCTAAAGGTAAGTGTGATTGAGAAATTATATACCTATATTCAAATACCACATAGATCACCTTCAAATTAATAGTCAAGTGATGTTGGATTCATAGTTCTGTGATATTATAATATAAAATTATAGTGATCAATACAGCACTGACTTTAAACATCGTATAATACCTCCTGTAAATGGCGTCTGACCTCTAATAATTGGTACAAGTGATGATAAGCTCTCACTTGACTGTATATTAGCCGACTATTGAATAAATGTTATTAGGAACTACACTCCCGCTACTCTATAAAATATATGAATTTCATATAGAACTTCTCTTATTCAGACATCTGGAATTGCACAATAATATAGTATCAGATAGTATAATCTGTATGACAGTGCAAGTAAATTATATCGATGTATATGCTCTCTCGGTCGGCTCTCGACGGTTATTTATTTAGTCGATTCAAATAAGACGCCAGGGGGGGTTGCCGGTGAGCAATATATATGCTTAATATAATATTCCTGAGATGTGAAAATAATGTGTAAACTCAAAAAAATATTACTACTCTAAAAATATCCCAGAGCTTGTAAGAGATTGTATGTATTTGTATATAGAAAATCCCCCACAGCTACTTTATCAAATTATCGATAAAGATGGAATACAACCATAAATCATAATTGCTGAATAAAACAATCACCATGTTTAGTGCAGATAAATTGTACATGTTGTTAAATTTATCCAAGATAAATTATTAACTTAATTCAAAATAACACGTTGGGAAATGTTATAGAAGTGTTATAATAGCACTAAATATACAGTGTTTACCAAAATAACAGAGTCAAGATTTCTGTATAATAATTGCAATTTTATCCTGAATGTTAATTTGAAGCATATACATGCACATCTCCTTACTTTTTTTTTAGGACAGATTTGACTAAAAATATTTAATTTGAATTCTTTATAGAGGTGACCGTTAAAGGATCATTGATGAAGATTCATTCTGAGATCATAAACTTTGACCCCTTTCGATTAAGGTAGGTGAACCTCGACACCTAACGTTAATATCGGAAAAGAGTTCTAGAGTGTTAACAGAACAACCAACATCTGAAAAAGTACGCAATCAAACACAGAAGAATCTGAAAACTATAAACATCGCAAACTGAGGCCACCACAAACGACAACCTCGGATCGACTACTCACACATTAGGGGTGGGTGGAAACACATTTACACACTACACTAAAATCGACAAATTCATCAGAAACAGACAGTCAATAGTCAGCATATCAGTCTGACTAGGTAATTGATATCGATACTTGTATATAAAAGTTTTCACTAGCTAGATATCCTATGCAAGCTCTAGACTTTTTGAAAATGGTTTACCAAAACTCGTATGCAATAAAATACTCACTCTCTAATATTAGTCTGTAGCTATGACCTATAATTGGAAGGTACATTCCTCAACAACACCGTGTACCCATAAAGATAGATCTCGCTTACTTGACGACACGATTAAGATCGTTCTTTTGTATTATCTTTCACTTCTTGATATATTAGTGTAGTGAAGTGAATAGATATCCTATAATGTATAATATAGTTAATGAAATAATATAAAAACATAAAAATACTAATAAAGGTATGAGTATAAGATCATAATGAACCCTGAAGAATTATGATATTATCAGATACCAGTTATGGTGACTAAGTGATTAGATATGTAAGAGATTACTTAATAGTTGATAAAAGCACAGTCAAAATAAATATAATTATTATTATAAATACATGAGTACTATAAGGAGAGATAATTAAATAGCTAGATAGATTAATTTCGAGATAGATAAATTGTTTTCGATTCAGAAATTTTATTTAATAGTTATTCTCAAAATATAAAAATCCATAATAAAATTTGTAATAATAATATATGATTATCAAGTGCAATTCAAAAAAATTTAGTGTCCTAATTTTTTGTTTATGCCAAATACTAGCATTCTCAAGAAAAATATAGATATTATTTTCTTATTTTGTTGTTTAGATTCAAATAGTCCCGGATTATACTCATCCTATTTAGGAATTATAATTTAAAAATTAGTTAATTAATTAGTGTAAACACATAATTGAAATAGTTAAAATTTTTACAACTTAGCACCCAATATTGACTAAATATATACAACATAAAATACATATCTCTTAAGCTGCTGCGTAGTGAAGATTTCCACTCATAAATAACTCACATTACTACGAGTATTATCCCATGAACCACCTAAGATAACCCTAAGCTGAGATTTGAAATTATATATGATTTATGGTAAATTGTAGTCAATTGAATATTGTAAGATCTACAGCGTGGCGGTTACACCATTGATTAGCAGAAAGATACTTAACACCAGTATCATGACCGAACGATAAGTCATGATGGATCATAAACAGGTGAAATATATCATGACTCCCACTGTCAAAGCTAATCCACGCGAGTCCTACACTCAGAGGCAATACTATTTTATATTTTAATCTTAAACGAATTATCATTTTGATTATTATCACAAAAACTTTATATTAAAAAGCCAATATTATTTTATGAGATTAACTAGTTAGATATAGAGAAAATAACGAATTGAAAAATGAATCCTATAATGTCAATTCACTCCCTTGATCGCAATGGGCAATATCGGGCTAAAAAATTTTCATAAGACGCACAAAGGCGGCACTTCACAGCTCCATTAAGATCTACAAGAAACCGTTAACTAAAAGTGACTACTTTGTACATAATTCTATAGCAATTTTGTGAGGTTTAGTCTTACTTACGGACAATTTTCGCACCATAAATTTCGCCACCACTCCCCACATGGATATACCAAATTCAAAAACAATTATAACTTGTTTTCGGTTTTTTGTGAGCAGGCGGTATAAGAAAAATATAGTAATTAGAAGATACTCCTTTCAATTCAGAGTCTCCGTGGGAAGGTTTAGTACTGACAGGCATGAGGAATTTTGAATTGGGTGTTCGGATTTGTGAAGATCTCGCACACCCAGCATAAGGTTAAATATTATGAAACCGAATTATCTTTGAGTCCAACGTACGGAGCCACCGTACATAGGAGAGTTATTTCCAGACACAAGCTATCCCATACCACTTAAGACAGAGGTCAGCATACTTTGGGGCACTCTTTTGTGATTAAATGTTTAAGTTGAAAGGACAGAGGGTGGTTAATTATATTATTATAGCATTAGTATATGTATATATATATTATAATAGAGATAAAAGGAGTGTCACGTTTATAAAGAGTGCATAGCGGACCTACCCCGCACCAGAGGCCAGAATTCCAAGTCAAGGTAAGTAAGCGCAACAAAAGCGCACGTATCCTATACCTTTCTGTAACAAGAAAGCGCCCAATCTCTCCGGACGATCATCCTGGTTTTCTCGGAAGGAAATATAAATATTACAAACTAATCCCCAACTTATTGATGCCGTTAAGATTCTAATTTAATAAATCGTAGTATCTTGTATATACGATAACATGTCTAACTAGTGCTCGATATATTAACACTTCACACCCGAGTAGAGATCCATGTGTGCACACTCACTACCAGTTTGATGTTAAAGAAAACGACTTGAATGCCAGGAGTACTAAACGGGAGCTTCATAGCGCATTTTGTTGATATGACACCGGAGGCATAACGACCATGTTTGAAGGGAATTACACAGGTTGTCTACGTTTGGTAATATTAAAGTATATGATTGAGAGTAATTTTAATCAGGATATAGATTTTTAGTTTGGTGGGTATCTATTATATTGTCTTAACTGGGGTTAAGAGAAATTTCTATATGACTGACTCACGATATTTAATTCTTGTCTAATGAGGTTCGATATACATACGTAGTCACATCCTTCTCTTGCAATTTATGTTTATGGGACACGCGATTCAGAATGTCACTTAGTGGTGCGGAGATATTGACGGACAAAAAGATCCAATGCTAGGATTCGTGACGGATAGGATAGCCAGGAGTACATTAAGGTCAATTGAGGTCGTCCGTACGCGGATCTTCTTTACAAGGTGAGTCGATTGAGAGTTTGTTAAGGGTTGGATCATATATCTCACTTGAAGGAGTAGAAAAATTACAATAAAAAATGTTTTACTAAGTGGACATTCTACCCCACGGGATTATGCTTATGAATTGACTGCTCGAGTTTCTATACTCTGTATCGTCACACAAGTGTACGCACAGAGAAGACGTGAGATTGCGAAGCCTTGATCATCAGGAAAATACGATAGTATTAACATAAGCTTTCTTTACCTAATGTTTACAACCAATTATATGCATTCATTATAATAAACCTATATTTACATTTATATAATTATCACACATATATAATGATACGATATTATCAACATAGATAATATCAATATTATATGCCACTTATATCAGTTTAAATTAGATTAAGTATATTGCTTACTATAATACACAATTATTATTAATAAAAGAGGAATATAAAGAAATATAATATATATATATATATATATATATATTACTCACAAGGAGAGTTTCCAAATAATTTTGACAAATCAAAAGAAGCAATCGGTAATGACTGTGACGTTGTTGCATTTGCGCTAAATATTGTTTTTAAGGCCTTCATTTCTGATACTGAAAGAAAAAAGGGAGAAAAAAATTATAATTAACAACTTCATTTGTGTTTCTGATTTATTATTAACATAATTCATTTTGTCATATAAGATTTACTCTAACCATACTACATCTCAAACTCATGGAATAAACAATATTTAAAGCCGTTTATTCAATTTTTAACTCTATTGACTATTGTAATTCTTCGACTATAGAACTTCAAAGTGGAACACATTCTTGATTCTTTCTAACGGAATATCTCCTATGTGGTTGATTTTAGTCTTCACCACCAACAAAGACTTTCAGTTAGTTCCCAGGATGTACCTGGTGAACCTGCCTACATATTTTCAATCCTTAACAATCTTAAGCAGATAGTGCAACTACTTTCATAAATACTAGTTTGGTTTGAAGATGAACTGAACAGACTAAGTTTATCCTAATCCTTAAACTGAACAGAATAGGTTTTCCAAATCCTTCTCTGGGTTGCTCTAATCATCTTTCTACTCTAATGTCTGTATCTAGCACGAAGGTATACATTTCCTTTTTTCTCTGATTAAAACTCCTAACCTTTGCTTTAACTTTGATTGTCCTCACGGCATTCGTCGCAGAGATTCCTATCATATTCAAACTGAATTCTTATCATCTTCAAACTAGAGTCTTTAATATTTTGTTCAATAATCACATTAAATTATTCTTCATTGTACCATAAATTCTAATTAAATTAAAGGATTCAGGAATCTTTCCTTTCCCTCCTTTTTTTTTTCTCCAGGTAGCGGTTTTTTTTTTTTTTTTTTTTTTTTTTTTTTTTTGTGTAATTTCGCGACTTTCCCTTATAGTTTGCTCAAACATTCTTCACTTGAAATAATAATAATAATAATAATAATAATAATAATAATAATAATAATAATAATAATAATAATAATATAATAATAATAATAATAATAATAATAATAATAAAAAATATGGTTAAAATAAAATTTTATGTATAATTTTTTTATGCAAACACAAACACAAACACAAAGAGAGAAAAAAAAAAAAAAGAACAGGAGATTCTTCTGCCCCTCCAACTGTTATTCTACAGTTCTAATTTCTATTTGCTCTAAAGCTTTCTTTGTCTACTTATAAACGGATTTTGTAACATGCAATATATATATATATATATATATATATATATATATATATCCCTATATATATATATATATATATATATATATATATATATATATATATATATATATATATATATATATATATATATATATATATCCCTGTGTGCGGGGGAGAAAGAATTGCCCACATCGTATGTCCTGCGTGTCGTAGAAGTCGACTAAGGGGCGGTGGTAGTTGGGTTGGCTGCCCACTACCACCTATCTCTTGCTAGGAATGCTGATGCATGCCTCGGAGATGGTCGTGATCGCCGTAAACGACCTTCTAATTTTCGGCGAAATTATATGAATCGTATGGGTACATGGAATGTCAGAGGAATAAATGTTGAGGAGAAGAGGAGAGAGGTGATGGATGTATTTAGAAAGGGCAAATTTGATTTGCTCGCTGTGACTGAAACAAAGATGAAAGGAAAAGGTGAAATTAAGTGGTGTGGTGTGAAATGTGTGCGTGCTGGTGTGGAAGAGAATGAGAGAGGGAGGGAGAGAAGGGTTGCAATTTTGATGAGTGACCTCCATGTGGTACAAAGCTATGGTGAACTTTGTGTGTGGTATGAGTCCTAGAATTCTAATGGTTAAATTAAGTTTGAGTCAAGGTATGTGTGGTTGTGACGTATGGTCCATCTGAGGGGAAACGTTGAAGAGAGTACGATTTTTTGGGATAATCTGAATGATGTTCTGGATTTCTGGATGGGGTGAGTAGGAGCTTCAGATTGATAGTGTTGGGGGGGGACCTGAATATGGTTGGAGGTGATCAAAAAAGGGATGGTATAACAAGGTGGTTTGGGGTGGCGGGAGAAAATAGAGAATGGTAGGAGGGTGATTGATTTCTGAAGAGAGGTATGTGTGTAAGTAATACTTTCTTTAAACACAAGAGTATTCATAAGTATACTAGAGTTGGTGTAGGTAGAGATGGTATCGAAGTGAAAAGAATGATTGATTTTATGTTGGTAAAGAAGGAGATGTTGAAGTATATGTTGGATGTTAAATCAGTGAGGGGTTTAGGAATGGGGATTATCGAATCACATTATGTTTGTTCTATGTAAGAATTAAGTTAGTGGGGGGGCTTGGATGGAGAGGAAAGGTGATACGAAAGGAAGTAGGTAAAATTAAGAGTGAAGTTAAGTGGAAACAAGACAATAAGGATAAGTATGTAAGAGCGCTCACTGCAAGTAAATCAGTTGAATGAACAAAGTTGATACTTCAGACAAATCTGGGGGAGCAAATGGAAGGAAACAATTGGTAGTGCAAAGGAAGTGTGGATGTGCTAAAATTAGGAAGTAAGAATGTTAACAGATAGATTGGTGGATAGAAGAGGTGATGAAAGCGGTTAAAGGTAAAAAAAGAAAAAGAGCGTGGTTGAATGTACTACAAACAAATGATGAAGTTTAAAGAAAAGATGCTTAGATTATAAGGAGGATTACATACGTAAAGGAGAAAACAAGAGGTAAATGAACAGTATGTATGGGAAGAAGGATGAATGAGGATATACAAGGGAATAAGGCTCTTCTGGAAGGAAGCGAGAAAGGTTAAAGAATAATGAGAATAAAGGGAATCTACTTAGAATAATATGAATAGGGATGGTGCTTTGTAACTGATGAAATGGATGTGAGGAGTGTGGAAGAACACTTCGAAAATCTGCATGTAATGTAATATGGCAGGTGTTAGTGATGAATGTGTGGGTTTGATGGTACAAGAAAAGAAGGAATAGTTGGGGATGAGGTTATTAGTAGGAGGGAGGTAATGGGTAGAGTGAGAGAAAGTTGAAGAATGGAATAAATCCACAGGTATAGATGAAATTACTGGTGAAATGATCAGAGCGGAGGCGAGATGGTGATGATTGGATTTGGAATTGTGTATCAGCGTTTATGGAGGTGTAGTTCAAAGGGATTGGAGAGAGCAGTAATAATATCGTATATAAGGGTAAGGGAAAAGGGGAACTGTAAAAATTATGGGGAATAAGTTTGTGAGTGTTGTAGGAAGGTATATATGCTGGCATTTTGGTCGAAAGAGTGCGTCAGTGACTGAAGGACTGATTGGTGAAGAAAGAACAAGGTGCGTTTAGAATTGGTAGAGGATGTGGATCAAATCTTTACATTAAAACAAATGATTGAAAATGAGGGAGAAGAAAGAAATTATATTCAGGTTTTATGGATTACAACAGGCGTATGATAGGGTTAATAGGAAAGCTTTATGCTAGGTGTATTGATATATGGTGTTAGTGGTAGAGCTTCTGAATAGGATCAAAGTATGTATGACGATAGTGAAGCGTGTGTAAGAATAAATGGTGTCAATGGTGATTGGTTTTAGGATTAATAGCGGATTAATAGCGGAGTTGTGTTATGTCTCCTTGGTTATTCAATTTGTATATGGATGGGGTTATGAAATAAATAGAGGTGGGGGTGGTAGGGAAATGGTGTTAGAATGATGGAGAATGGAGATGAGTGGAGGGGTGCCCACACCTATTATATGCGGATGATTTGGTTCTATGTGGCGAATCTGAAGAGGTTTGAGAGGATTGGTAGAGATTTGACAGGGTGTGTAAAGGAGGGGTTTAAAAGTGTAGCCAAGAGTAAGGTTATGGTTGTAGTGAGGACAGTCCTCAGTGGGGTGTGTTAGATGGTGAGCAGCTGGAGCAAGGTATCTGAGTTTAAATATTTAGGGTATGTTGGATGAAGAGACGGATGATGCAGTGGTAGGAAAGTTGTGAGATGTGGGAAGGTGGCTGGTGCAATTAAATCGTTGGTGAATGTAAAGGGACTAAGTCTTGAGTGCGCTAAAGTCTTACATGAGGGTATGTTGTTACCTGTGTTATTGTATGGTAGTGAGACTATGGTTGGAATAAGAAATATAGATCAAAGTTCAATGTGTTCAGATGGACAATCTTAGGGGCATGCTAGGTGTGAGAAGAATTAATAAAATGAGGAATAGAACGTATTAGAGATGTGTGGTGTGGAGAAAGGGGTAAATGAGAGAATAAATGAAAGTATGTTGAGATGGTTTGGTTGTGGAAAGGATGAATGACAAGTCGGTTGGTTAAGCAGATAAATAGAGGGGAGTGTGTTGGGAACCGACCCACTGGGAGTGGGAGAGAGAAGAGAAAGTGGATTGAGTAGGTGAACAATTGACCGGCTGGAAGGAGAGAAATGTGAGTTTAGGAGAAGAAGAAAGGTGTAACAGGAGTGAATGGCGGGGATGTGAGGGTATGGTTTTGGCCCACCTGGGCCAGGGATGAACCCTTACACTGTGATCTACCATGGTGAGGGTCCGCCGCTGTCCCATGAAGCTTTTAGGGTGGATTTTCTGACTGCGATGAGTTCTCGCTGGTAATGAGACTAGAGGGGGCGGTAAGGCTAGACTTTCTTTTAGAACTTATATCATGCTCTTCTACTGCTTTTTCTTTCCGATGCATGTCACCTTACTCCCATTCTTAGGAAAATAAAAAGGAAGATAAAAAAGAAAAGAAAGAAAGAAAAGAAAGAATATATATATATATATATATATATATATATATATATATATATATATATATATACATATATATATATATATATATATATATATATATATATATATATATATATATATATATATATATATATATATAGAAAAGAAATCTCTTGAACATATAAATAAGAGTTGTAGTTTGTGAGTGAAGACAGTCCTCGGGGTGAAGTTATGTCAGATGGAGAGCAGCTGGAACAAGTGTCTGAGTTTAAATATTTAGGATATATGTTGGATGAAAAGGGAATGGATGATGCAAAGTGTAGTAGAAAAGTTGTGAATGGCAGGAAGGTGGCTGGTGAAATTAAATCATTGGTGAATGTAAGGGAACTAAGTGTTCAGTGCGCTAGGGTCTTACATGAGGGTATGTTGTTACCGGTGTTAATGTATAGTAATGAGACTGTGGTCTGGAATAAGAGGTATAAGATCTAAAGTACAATGTGTTCAAGATGGACAAAATCTTAGAGACATGTTAGGTGTGAGAAAAAAATTGTCGTAGGAATGAAGTATTATTAGAGAGCTGTGTGGTGTGAAGAAAGGGGTAAATGAGAGAATAAATGTAAGTATGTTTAAATGGTTTGGTCATGTGGAAAGGATGAATGATAGTCGGTTCGAATAAGTGGATGTATAGTGGTGAGTGTGCTGGAAATTGACTGGCTGGGAGACCGAAGAAAAAATGGATTGAGTAAGTAAAGAAATGCCTGGAGAGAAATGCGAGTTTGGCAGAGGCGATAAGAAAGGTGCATAATAGGAGTGAATGGCAGGGTCTGTGAGGGGGTATGGTTATGGCCCACCTGAGCAAAGGGATGAACCCCACATTGACAAGATGCTACAGTCAGAGTCCGTTACATGGAGCTTTAGGGTAGATTTTCTGACTGCGATGACTTCCACTAAAAGGTATAAAGGGGGCGGTAGGGCTGGGCTTTCCTCTCTACTTGCATCATATTTTTCTACTAATTTTCTGCTTCCGGTGCATGTTACACACCTTACCCCCCCTGTCTTCAGTCTTGGGGAGAGAAGGTGGGTGGTGGTGGTGGTGATGATGATGATATATATATATCTGCATAACATTGGCAATAATGAAGAGGTGATAGTGAATGCGTGTGGGTTTGTTGGTGCAAGAAGGAATAGGTATTTTTTGGGGATGGGGCCATTACTAAGGATGACGTAATGGGTGGAGTAAGAAAGTTGAAGAATGGTAAATCTGCAGGTATAGATGAAATTATTGGTGAAATGATCAAGAACGGAGGCGAGATGGTGATTGAGTGGATTTGGAAGTTGTATAATAAAGCGTTTATGGAAGGTATAGTTCCGAGGGATTAGAGGAGAGCAGTAACAGTACTCTTACTTAAGGGTAAAGGGGATAAAGGTAACTGTAGGAATTAAAGGGGAATTAGTTTATTGAGTGTTGTAGGGAAGATATATATATATATATATATATATATATATATATATATATATATATATATATATATATATATATATATATATATCTCTTTCATTCTTTTTGTTCTTCTCCCTTCATTTTTGCTCCTTTTTTTCTTTTACCCATCATCTCTATATTGCTCTTTCTTTCCTGTTATATATATAGATATCCATATATATATATATATATATATATATATATATATATATATATGAGGGCGGGATGAAAAGTAACGCCTATTCTGCTGCAAAATCTCATACACTGAAGATAAGGTAATGAAACAAAGACTGAAAGAAGATCAAAGGTTTTTTCAATGAACATATATTATTATTTTTCTACATAATCTCCTCAAACACCAATACAATTCTGCAAACGTTGAATCCATTTCTCGAAACCAGTTGAAAAGAAGTCTTGAACTGTTTTCTGGAACAGTCTGCCACCACTTTTTTCACAGCATCATCTGAACCAAATCTCACTATCTGGAGACTCTCCTTCAACTTTGGAAATAAGTGAAAATCATTGGGGTCATATCAGGACTGTGGGGAGTGTGATTAATGACCTCGAAGATCAAGCATTGAAGCTTTTGAAGCATATATGGGCACTGCAATGTGGTCGACCATTCTCATGATGCAGAAGGAAAACGGTACTGTTTGGTCTTATTCAACGTAAGTGGCTCTTCAATTTCTGGAGTTTCACAATAACGGTTGAAGTTTACAGTCGTGCCTTTCTTCAGATATTCCGAATAGACGAGGCCTTCCGCATCCCAGAATGCTGTCAGCAGGAGTTTACCAGTAGACGATTGAGTCTTAAACTTTCGTACACCTGGTGAGCTTGGGTGTCCGATTGTCTGAATTCCACAGAAGGTCTTTTTCCTTCTGGATCCTAGTGTTGGACCCAAGTTTCGTTTCCCGTTGCAAGGAAACACATGGTTACTCATAAAAAAAGAATATGTAAGATACCCAGGATTAGACTAAATGAAGACAAGGAGGAGAAGCTTTTGAAACAATTAAGGAAATAAAAAATAAGATCTTATGAAGATCTTATAATAAGATCTTATAATATAATATAAGATAATAATAAAAGATCTTATAATAGAAAAGTTAGGATTAAGATACGGTAAAGACAAAGTCACTGCCAATTCAACAATATGAGTTTTTCAATATTGCAAAGAAGCAGGAAGAAGATATGTGGACATTCGTTGAAAGGTTTGGAAAAATGTATAAAGAATGCGAAGCAGCTGGAGGAGGGACTATGACAGACGATATGAGAGGATACCTTCTTCTAGAGAAAAAGGGCAAAGATGAAAAAAATACACAATTGGTTTTAGCCAGTTGTGGAAAAGAGGCAATTTCTTTCGAAGTAATAAAAACGATGTTTATAAGAATATTTCTTAAGCAAGTAACAACATTGAAGAAAGAAAGAAAGGAAACTGAAGGGGAATGATAGAATAGACCAACGAAAGAGGAAAGATTACAAGGAAGAAAAAACACTATGAGGTTCGGTAAAATAACGAAGTGTGTAATATAATATCATTATGCATAAGCATGCCCAAAGAAATGGAACAATAAAGGAAGAAACTTTACAGTATTTAGAGATGAAATCAAATAAGAAAGTAAGAATAATGAAGAAGAGAAAGTAAGCTATTACAGAGTAAAAAGAGGAAGATGAGGTATATGGAGACATAGAAAGAATTCTAGACACAGGTTGTATACGAAGACTTTATGGGGAGATAGATGACTAGGCCGGAAAATGGTTGAGTTAAGTGGTGCAGAGATAAAGGAGATGAAAAACAGTCAAGAGAAAAAAGAAGAAAGTTATGTTTGGAGAATGTAAATATGAAACCAATAAAAGTATGGATATACCATGCTAAATAGGAAATTATAAATTTTTAATTAAAACTGAAATAGTTAGAGGAGATATACCATGGTTGATAGGTAAAGCAACCATGGAAAGGATGATGATATATTGATATAGGAAATAAAAGGGTAATATGGGAAATTTTTGGCGTTTCAAGATCTAGAAATAAAATATAGACAAGCCGAACAACAAAAACATATTAAGATTAAGCTCTTAAAAGGATCAAAAAAAGAAAATGTTTGGTTAGGAAGGTTTGAAAAAAACGGGATAAATAAACCAGAGGGTAGGAAGAGAAAACTATGTGGTTCTTCCACTTACCGCAGTAAGTACTTTAGTCTTGGGAAAGTGTTCTTATGTTTCCTTGACCAAGTGGAATTGTTGCACAGATATTTGAGGTTGATAGCAACCTTTGCCTCAGCTCAACCTAATAAAGATGTTCTAGCCATCGATGGGCATGGTTTAAACTCCTGATATGAAGACCTTCTGTGCAAGAGGCAGATAGGGAAAGTGATTTTTGTTTGTTATATAATAGGTTGTTCTGTTGCATATGTTGGATCTGTTTTTACTGAGTTGTGAGTAAGTATTGGGGTTAGTGTATTAATACACCATGTCGAAAACTTTAATTAATTAATTCAGGTAGTCGGTAAGAGGGTTCGACCCTCGTTTTTATACTGTCGAATATAGGCTAGTATCGATGGGTGAGCCTCGAACACTAACGTGTGTTAACAATGCTTTAGCCCACTGTGCTAACCGTGAACTTAAAAGTGAATAACAATTTAACCCAAAAAGTTGTTTCCCTAAAACAATATCTCATACCGCAGTTCAACTTAAGTTTAGACACTCTGGATAACACGAAACTACATTCAAGAACTACTGTTTGAGCTTAAAATGAAAGGTTTATATGAAAAGGAAGTGTTGAAAACAAGAAAGGTTGCAGGTGGCCTAATACATTGGATTAAAGAGTCAAGAGGTCCGAAGGCAATATTTATTTCATAACATTTACTAATTCATTCTTATCAAACTTGAAATCGTATAAGAAATCACGCGAAGATAAGGTTGCTTAAAAAAGTTTACAGGTTCAATATTTGTGCAATTTGAAAGGCAAAACAGTTTTTATAGAAAAATATTTCGCGCATCTGGTAAAGTAAAAAAAAAGAAAAAAAAAA
Organism: Trachelipus rathkii; assembly: GCA_015478945.1. Lineage (NCBI taxonomy): Eukaryota > Metazoa > Arthropoda > Malacostraca > Isopoda > Trachelipodidae > Trachelipus > Trachelipus rathkii. The sequence goes on along the minus strand of JABUQX010116313.1, from coordinate 37,695 downwards.
AGGTTAAAAAATTTGGAATTCGAGGAAACAAACAAACAATTGACTAGTGAACAAATCAGAGATAGGGTGTGGCATATCACATGACAGAAATTGGGAAACATTTCTTCCATGAACCAAAACCATCAAGAATTTACCTCAAAAAATGGTGAAAATTTTTGACCTATTATTATTAAACACATTTTAATACTGAATGAAGAATATTATTTATTATTAAATAATAATAAATACATGAAATTTCCAAATTTAATAAAAATAAACCTAATAACTTACCAACTAAGTATTTTTGCGACAAATGTCCTACACATATTTTAGTAAGTTTATTAATATTTGATTCGGTGACTAAAACTTGATCATTGTCTTTAAAAAATTGTAAAATATTTTTATCTGATCTAAGTAGTTTACTGACTTCTTTTATTAAAACAAGACCAATCCTATGGGCGATTTCCGATATTTCTTGATCTGAAATATATATATATATATATATATATATATATATATATATATATATATATATATATATATTTATGTTTTTATATATATATATATATATATATATATATATATATATATATATATATATATATATATATATATATATATATATATATATATATATATGTGATTTTTTATATATTTTTTTATTAAATATATATATATATATATATATATATATATATATATATATATATATATATATATATATATATATATATATATATATATATATATATATATATATATATATATGCGGATGATTCGATTTTGTGTGGAGAATGTAGTCTGGAGAGTGTAAAGAGGATTGAGTAGAGATTGTAAGAGGTGTGTAAAAAGAAAGGGAGTTTGAAAGGAGTAAGCAATGAATAGAAGTAAGGTTAGTTTGTGAGTGAGAGACAGCCCTCAGTGTGAAGTTATGTTGGATGGTGAGCAACTGTAACAAGTGTCTGAATTTAAATATTTAGGATATATGCTGGATGAAAAGGGAACGGATGATGTTGAGTGCAGTAGAAAAGTTGTGAATGATAGGAAGGGGGCTGGTGCAATTAAATCCTTGGTGGACGTAAAGGGACTAAGTCTTGAGTGCGCTCTAGGGTATGTTGTTACCAGTGTTAATGTATAGTAGTGAAACTATGGTCTGGAATAAGAGGTATAGATCTAAAGTACAGTATGTTCAGATGGACAATCTTAGGGGGGCGTATTAGTTGTGAGAAAATTGATAAAATGAGGAATGAATGTATTATAGAGTTGTGTGGTATTAAGAAAGGAGTAAATGAGAGAATAAATGGAAGTACATTGAGATGGTTTGGTCATGTGGAAAGGATGGATGATAGTCAGTTGGTTAAGTGGATATATAGTGGTGAGTGCTGGGAATCGACCGGCTGGGACACCAAAGAAAAAGTGGATTGAGTCAGTAAAAGAATGCCTGGAGGAGAGGAATGCTGAGCTTGACCAAAGTTAAAGAAATACTTATAACCTTCGCTTAAATAATGGCTTTAATAATGTTCCTTTTTATATGGTAACTATATCTATTTCATTATTATTATCTACTATTGACAACTACAAAAACCAAAAACCAATTGGAAAGTTAACATTTTTAAGACTATACCATTATCAGAATCGGAGTCATAGTGTTCACCATCTGAATCTTCTTCAGAGTCAATTCCTTCATCAATGGACAAATCATGTGGCATAGGAGATAAAATGCCTCCACCTGTAAAATAAGACCTTTACAATTATCTATGGGCACTTACTATAATATTAAAATAATAAAAATAATAATTTACATACCAGGAGGAGGTTTTGAAGTTAAAAATGACTCATCTTCTTCTGAATATGCCATAAAAATATTTCCATTTTCATTCTGGTCTTCCGCTGAATAACCTGCCACATTCTCACCAGCTTCAACAACGATATAAGGTTCATTAGGGTCATCGATTTTCTCCTTTTTCAATCTTTTACTTGAATTTTGCAAGAATAAAAATTATTAAGTTACAATTTACCAAATGTTAAAATTCAATATTCAAGAGGACTTTCATAATTCAGATATTATTAGCGCACACAGCTATTAATAATAATAGTTGTGAAATATTTTGCTAGAAGAAGAAGAAGAAGAAGAAGAAGAAGAAGAAGAATGAAGAAGAAGAAGAAGAAGAAGAAAGAAGAAAGACTCTTTCTTTGCCTATATTTGAATTAGAAGAACGAAGAAGAAGAAAGAAGCCACAGAACTACAGAACACCGACTATAGGCTTTACAGTCCACTCAAGGCTAGTCTGAGGAAAGAATGGTCACCGGCTTAGAACGTTATAATTAACCCTCTAAACGGTGAACCCCAAAACTGTTATTACAAAATATTATTGTAGTGTGATCGATGATGTCACCGGCTTAGAATGTTAGAAATAACCCTCTAAATGGTGTACATCAAAACTGTTATTACAAATTAAGACGATAGTGTGATCGATGAGGTCACCGGCTTAGAACGTTAGAAATAACCCTCTAAGTGGTGGACATCAAAATTGTTAATACAAAATATTATGATAGTGTGATCGATGATATCACCGGCTTAGAACGTTAGAAATAACCCTCCAAGCGGTGAACATCAAAGCTGTTATTACAAATTAAGATGATAGTGTGATTAATGCGATCACCGACTTAGAGCGCTAGAACAGTGGTAAACATTTGCGGTAAAATTTACCTCTAAGGGGTAAACATTAAAACTGTTCAATATAAGTTCGGGGCCCAAATTCTTTTTAAGATGTATTTTTTATATTTACAAAATGATCTCACTATTTCTTTTGATTTCACCTTATCTAATTCTATCGTTTTAATAAAGTAAGATTCGGTATGTGTTGAAGTTCATAGACCAATTTCCTTAAAGTGTTTATCTAACTTTTTTTTTAATAAATCGATGCTACCGCTGTTCACTGTTTCATAAGAGACTATTCCACTTCTCAATTACATTGTAAGTGAAGAAATTCTTTGCTTATATTGGTTTGAAATCGTTTGAGAGCCAAAGTTTATACCCATTACTTCGTGTTACATCGTTAAAATCACATATCTAAAGAACTGCCTGTAATCAATTTTTTTCAAATTTATTTAGTATTTTGAAGACTTATAGTAATTTTCCTCTCAATCTTGTTGTTTCTAAGAATGTAACGGTAATTCCATGTAGTCTTTCGTCGTATGACTTACCTCTCTAAAGGTATTAATTTGGTTGCCCTCTTTTTGAGATTCTTTCAATTTTTTTCACAATCCCTTTTTAAGGTATGGACTCCAAAACTGTCCTGCGTATTCCAGATGAGGGAGATCTAACTAATGTTTTATAAAGAGGAAGTGTATATTTTTGATTTATATTCGAAGTTTCTGGCAATAAAGCCTAGAGCTTTTTGCTTTCTTAACAGCTTCAGCACATTGTCTCGCAAATTTTAAATCCTTATTAATTAATATCCCTTGATCCTTTTCCTCACTGACAACTTTGATAACTGAGTCATCTATTTTGTAATCATATTCATTGTTGCTACTTCCAAAATGTATAACCTTACATTTATCGGTATTAAATTTCATTTGCCACGTTTTTGACCAATTTACAATCTTATTCAAATCGCTCTGGAGCGATTGATAATCTTTTCACTATTTATGCGATTTCCAAGTTTCGTATCATCAGCAAATTTCGAGATATTGCTTAAAATGTCATCATCTATGTCATTTACATATATAATAAAAGTATTGGACCCAGAACAGATCCTTGTGGTACACCACTAATAACATCAGCCCATTCTGAGTACTCACCATTGACAATAACTCGTTGTCGTCGGTCCAATAATCAATTTTTAATCCAATTTAAAAGCCTTCCTCGAATACCGTGAGCTCTTAGCTTTTCCAATAATCTTTGATGAGGGTCGGTATCGAATATATGGAAAAATCTATGATAGACCTAATAATGTAATATAAGAGGGATCGCTGATCTTCGTCGAGGTCAGACAATCCTGATCTTCAGGTCAATGGATCATCTCAAAATTGCTCCGGATCCATCGTCGCCATAATCCGGGGAACTGATCGCCATCGGGATCATAAGTTAAATCGAATAAATTTATCTTTGCGCACAGCCATGGCGTAACATGGCGGCGGCCGGCAAACAACTGGCCAGCCGTTGGCAACAGCCGAACGGCAACAGCAACGGCAACCAGCTAACCAATCGTGCCAATGGCAATGGCGAACTGGCAACAACAGCAATGGCAGCGGCGTATCAGCCAATCCCATCGGATCAGCATCAGCTCCGATCCCGCAACTTCATCATCATCGTCATCTTCATCGTCATCAATATTGGTAACAGACTTTCCCATTTGAATAAGACCCTTTTGAAAATTTCTGCGATGCTTTCTTGTGCAAGAATGTTTATACAAATCAAATTTGTGAGCTCTAAGTAGTTTATTGCAAAAGCGACACAAAGCTTTATTTGGGTTATTGGAATCTTGCTGTATCCATTCTGTAATATATATAATAACTATAAGTGAGTGGGTCATTGGTTAAAAGTATTTAAGTTAATAAAAAAAAAAATTATATATAAAAAAAGAGAGATTTGCAAATTGTCATCTTGAAAGCATTGATATTTAAGTCATGACAGAACTTGGAGAAATTAAATTCTGTTAAGTATGCCTACAGATAAATTAAAAAATATATATATTTATAATAAACATGAACAGGCTATAAAAAAAATATTGGATCTAAATTTTATTATCTTTGTTAATAACTTTATTGTAAAAACCTAATAAGTTAATATAAACTTTTCAATAGTTATCAATATTAAAGAAAAAGGAAACCATTTCTTGTTGATAGTTCATTTGTTACAAAAATATGCACATTTTGGCGTATATTTTGATGTTTCTTTAAACCCGCATTAGCAAACTACTAATAATGTTTAGTTGCAATACAATTATTAAATAAAATCATTTCCAACCTACAAAATAACTTGACTAAAATACTAAGAGAAAATCAAAACCAACTTGGATTGGAGGCGAAGTTCAAATATAATGCACTAATTTTTAGTACATTTTTATGCAAATAAGATTAAAATTGTAATTAGTTAAACTTTCTTTTATTATCTTGGGCTTTCTTCTCAAGTTCCTTAAAAAAAAATCTGCAAATTAGGATGAAAATCTCAATTTAAATCTACCATTAGATATTCAGTAACAATGAAGGTAAGATATTCAAACATTAAAATAAGTCAAGTACTCCTTCAAAGGTCATATATGATAGCAGACATTGATGATGTGAGACATCATCATTGTCTGCTGCATGAGATATTTATTTTTCAGTTGCAAACGTTTTTGAATAGTATTATATAAAAGCATTTAACATATTTAGAAACAGAAATATTAAATATAAGATAGATTTAAAGAGTGATAACAATATAGCAAAAGAGAAATAGAAGAGTAATAAACCAGATATTGAAGAAAAGGAAGAGCGACATTAAATCATAGAAGAGAAGAAGAAATAGATGTGTTCGGAAATTCGAGTGAGACATATTATTTAGAAATTATTCTGTATCATTTATTATTGTATAGACACGACAAGCGTAATTATAATTCTGACGTGATTGGACAATACTGTAATACGTGACAATACTAATATACTACTAACAAATCCTTATATAATCATCATTTATTGTCATTTCATCTCTATTAACTTATCCAGTATCTCACAATCAGAAGTCATCATCAAGATATTGTCATCAAGTTAATGGTAAATATATATTTATTCTGTATAAATCTATAGCATAGTTAGATAGAATACTATTGAGGGTTATTATTTACTTTGTCAAATAATTGTAATATACAAATTGCATACGTTCTTGCGTTACAGTCAATCAATAAAAATATTTTAATTTGGTTTATAAAGTATCAACTTTGACACCTTTATATCTTTTTAAAAATGGTGAGAAATTTTTTTTTTTTTTTTTTTAATTGTAATCCTAAAATAATGTGTTCACAGCAGATAATCCTTCCATTCTTCAGAATTTCATATATTCTTGAAAGTGTATCTTCAAATTATTGAACATTCTAGCAATATCTGTAAAAAGTTTACTAAAAACATCAACTTATTCAAGAACATTTCATCCATTGATACAAGTCACGAAACATTTCAAGGGGTGAATCAACATTTTTTTCCTTTTTCCCCTCTTTGATATCATCAAGATCAAATTTTCATGAGGCAAAGGTGAAATTTAAAGATTGTCCATCAAAATTCTTTCTCCACTAATTTAATAAGAAATCTAAAACACTAGACCTTAAAATATCTGTTGCTCCATCAGTTTCGGGAAATATTTACTTATTTAATTTCTTTTAGCTTTTTAAATTTCAGACTATTCTATTTTCATATAACAGTTCTAAGAAATTATTTAAAGGTGTAAACATCTCTGAAATTTCAAACATGAGCAACAGTTAGCAAAAATTATATATGAGCTATGACAGCATATAAGAGCAATAGTATTTTTTTTTAGAAATGAACAAATACAAAAATTAACCAATTAATCAGCCTTAAATACTGGTCACTTACAAATCACTAGCAGATTAATGACTTTCAAAACTGGTTTCAGTTGTAATTTATATATTATTTAAAAAATATTTATCACATTAAGTTGTCAAGTTTAATTTTGTCCCATCATATAATTATTGTTTTAAAATAACTTTTATCATATTGAATTTCAAATTTCTCTTAATGTTATTTTAACTTCAGTGTATATTGTAATATATTTTTTACTAATAAAGTTAAATAAATCAACTTTTATTTTTTACCTAATAAAAATTAATTTTTTATATGTTTTTGTACAAAAAAAAACTAAAAAAAACAGTCCATGAAGATCATTAACTCATGTCAATCACACATACATGAGAAGCAGCTTAAATTTATACGTACTTGTGTAAATAAAAATTGAACACATGAAAATTTTACAATCAAACTAGAATTTTTTTTTTACCATAATTGAATAGTCTTTTGTAACAAAAAATATCCTAAGCATAATTACATATAGATGTACAATAAAATTTTTAATTCATTTTATTTTTTTATATATTTTTTTTTAAGTTGCACACATCAAACTATTTGCAATAGGCATTTTCATCTTACCTTTAATTTTCAAATACAGACGTACTCTCACCTCAAAAAGAAAAAAAAAATATGATAAAATAAAAAAATACACTTTATATCCCAGTAAGAAATTTGTATATCCAGGGCGATAACATATGCTGTTAATATGTAGCCTTCACACTTTAGGTTTAGACACTGTTATCAGTTGCATATTAAGTAACTATGGAGTGGAGTGATAAACAAAATCGTGTTGGTGTTATGGCATTACATGTGTGGCAAAGAAAAAAAAGTACTATTTTCAAGACTCAGCAACCACTAGGTATTAGTCATATGCTTGCTTTGTTGGGCCATAAAGTTACATGACAATACTGGTGATGCGAATGATCACCACATATCTGGTAGGCCAAGTTCTGTTCGGATACTTCAAATTGTCAAGGTTGTAAAGTCAAATATTGAGCGAAATCCTCTTCATAAACAAAACCTGTTATATGAAATGCAGATGCCTAAGAATTTCATGTGCGCATCACCAGATTGGACCTAAGGTTAAGGGCTTACAAAAGGCGCACCAGACATTACTCTCCGATGCCCTAAAGAAAGATAGGAGAGAATAGTCTAAATGCCTTTTGGTTGAGTATGAGCATGATCACCACTGAAAGATTCTCTTTACTGTGGAAGAATGTTTAGCAAACAAAATGATAGTGTGTCTGCTAGGTCATCTGGGGTCACATCTATTTTTGTGAAAAAGGTGTTAAAACCTCAGCAACCATATACCAGCAAACCATTCTGGTAGGTGAGGTAAAATGACTAGGTCAGACCCTCTTCCAAAATGAACCATGAATCTTTCAACAGGACTCAGCACTGGCCCATAAAACACAGTTTACTCTAGCTTGGCACAGGAACTATATTCCTCATTTTCTGATGGCTGTTGATTGACCATCTGGCGGCCTCAATCATAATTATTTGAATTACAGATTATGAGCGATTATAGAACGTAAGGTCTGCTCAAGATGACACCCAAATATTAGTTCTTTAAAAGTTTAAAGAGAGCTTTATGGAGGTGTGCATGCTGCAATAGACAACTAGTCCATAGACTTTAGGCTTCGTTAAAGGAAAAAGGCAGTTACTTTGAATTAATAATTAATGGTTCTAGATTACTTATTATGTAGATATTAAATTGAACTAATTTGTTTTATTTTACACCGCTATTTGTTAATGAGCTATTTATAACAGTACTGGATATATATATATATATATATATATACTCTGCTTATATATATATATATATATATAACAACATATATATATATCTTCATATTTACTATATACTCTGCTATATATATATATATATATAACTATATATATATATATATATATAAATAACATATATACTCTATATATATATATATATATATATATATATATATATATATATATATAACATAACATATATATATATATCAGGGTTTTGCCAAAAAATGGGTTTTTTCGAAAAAACCCATTTTTTTTTCAGAAAAAAGACAGAAAAAACCCAGGATTTTGGGTTTTTTTCAGGATTTTTTTGCACAGATTTTGAAAAATGGGTTAACTCATTTACTAGTTATATATTGAAATCCCGATATTTATATTTAGATATTGATATATATATATATATATATATATATATATATATATATATACTCTATATATATATATATAACATATATATATATATATATATATATATATATATATATATATATATATATATATACCCTACATATATATATTATATTTTCAGTACTTTTATGTTTATACAATTATATTATAAATATATAATCTAAAAAAAATTAAAATTTTTTTTTTAAAAATGCCAATGTTATCCGGAAGTTATCCGGAAATTTAACTGCCTACAAAGCAAATGTAAAGAAACGAATGGAGGATGCTTTAGAACCATTCTTTTATGTAGCCAACCTTCTGGATCCTAACATAATGGGTATGTAATGAAATTTAAGCTGAAATACATTTATAATAAACCTATAGATAACCAGTGTTTTTGAGATATCGGATTGAAAAAATGATATTTTGCTGTTAATGAAATACATATAAGCCATATATATAGCGTCGCATAACAACCCGTATATATATATATAAAAATATATATTTATTTTTTAAATATATATATATAAAATATATATATATATATATATATATATATATATATATATATATATATATATATATATATATATATATTATATCTTTATATATATACTATATATATATATATATATATATATATATATATGCTGTATATAATATATATATATGTAATATTTATATTCGCTATATATGATATGAATTATCTAGTCATATGCAAGATGAAGCTGAATCCTGGTTGAAGTTATACAACCATGAATATTTCGCACCTTTCATGGCATTTGCTATTAAAGATAACAGTTTTTTTCCATCCTCTATGTTCGATGAAACTTTATTAAGAACATATAAATCTTGTCCTTCAAAATGGTGGAAAATTATGGAAAAACGAACATCAAAAAACAATCTCTTGCCAAAAGGATTCTGCAAATTCTGCTCAGATCTTTTAAGCTGTCCACCAAGTTCTGCCTCTATTGAAAGGGTGTTCTCGACATTTGGCCATATCTGGTCTAAGCTAAGAAACAGGCTTGGTGTACAAAAGGCCAGCAAGCTTGTCAAAATATATAAATTTCTTAATAAATGAAGGTGATTCCAAATGAAACACCAAAATAAATAATTTGTTAGGGAATTAAAATTTTTTTGAATGAATTAAAATTTAAAGGAAAATGTATATATATGGTTTTAATTTCCAAATTAACTCTTTAAAAAAAAACATTTTCTTATTTTTCTATAAATTTTTTTTGAAAAAACCCAAGTGGGTAAAAGGTTTTTTTTGTCCTTCAAAATGGTGGAAAATTATGGAAAAACGAACATCAAAAAAACAATCTCTTGCCAAAAGGATTCTGCATATTCTGCTCAGATCTTTTAAGCTGTCCACCAAGTTCTGCCTCTATTGAAAGGGTGTTCTCGACATTTGGCCATATCTGGTCTAAGCTAAGAAACAGGCTTGGTGTACAAAAGGCCAGCAAGCTTGTCAAAATATATAAATTTCTTAATAAATGAAGGTGATTCCAAATGAAACACCAAAATAAATAATTTGTTAGAGAATTAAATTTTTTGAATGAATTAAAATTTAAAGGAAAATGTATATGGTTTTAATTTCCAAATTAACTCTTTTAAAAAAAAAACATTTTCTTATTTTTCTATAATTTTTTTTTGAAAAAACCCAAATTTGTTTTTTTTGTGATTTTTTGTCCTTCAAAATGGTGGAAAATTATGGAAAAACGAACATCAAAAAACAATCTCTTGCCAAAAGGATTCTGCATATTCTGCTCAGATCTTTTAAGCTGTCCACCAAGTTCTGCCTCTATTGAAAGGGTGTTCTCGACATTTGGCCATATCTGGTCTAAGCTAAGAAACAGGCTTGGTGTACAAAAGGCCAGCAAGCTTGTCAAAATATATAAATTTCTTAATAAATGAAGGTGATTCCAAATGAAACACCAAAATAAATAATTTGTTAGGGAATTAAAATTTTTTTGAATGAATTAAAATTTAAAGGAAAATGTATATATATGGTTTTAATTTCCAAATTAACTCTTTTAAAAAAAAAACATTTTCTTATTTTCCTATAATTTTTTGAAAAACCCAAGGCCCAGGGTTTTGGGATTCATCAATATGGGTTTTTCTGAAAAAACCCATTGGGGACAATCCGATTGTCCCCAATCGTGCGAACCCTGATTCCTATCCACACTCATCATCCAGACAACATCTTAAAGTCAACTTTTAATATATATATATATATATATATATATTTATCTAATATATATATATATATACTGCTATATACTATATATATGCTAGCCTTATATATATAATATATATATATATACTATATATATATACCACGGTGCTATATATATATATATATATATATAACTATATATATATATATATAACTGCTGCTGCTCTTTCTATATATATGCTCATAACTGCTTATATAGCATATATATATATATATATATATATATATATATATATATATATACCGGTATATATATATATATATATATATATATATATATATATATATATATATATATATATATATATATATATACTTTATATATATATATATATATATATATATATATATATATACTTCACTATATATATATATATATATATATATATATATATATATATATATATATATATATATATATATATATATATATATATATATATATATATATTATATATATATACTATATATATATATATATAATGACATACTTTTTCAGTTTGGGATCATTGTTCCATTTTTCTGAATATTTTTTCTTGTACTTTTGCCACCTTGGTTTAGCTTTGTCTTGTAAATGAAGGGAGTCTGATTTTTCATTATTTTCAATATTTTTTGTTATGACTATTTCCTCTCTGGTTTTGTAAGTTATCATTCATGATAATATGTTCCCTGATGCACAATTTCAAAAACTTTGAGAGTTATTATTATTAAGGTTAATAATAGAGTCATCTTTTTCTACTTTCACTTCTTTTACAACTTTCATTTTGAAATAATACTTTACGTGCAAGGCTGGAAATACTTAAAAATGAAAATCAAATTGAAACAAAATAAATAAGCCAAATATATAAAATATATATATACTGTATAGCTATATATATATATATATATATATATATATATATATATATATATATATATATATATATATATATATACTATATACTTTAACTTATGCTATATGCTCTTAACATATATATATACTATATATATATATAACAAATATATATATATATATATATATATATATATATATATAACATATATATATATATATATATATATATATATATATATATATATATAATTAGATTATATATAATTTACTGTATATCTATATCAATATTACAAGATTTTTATAATTTGGATCATGGTGAAAATCTAAAATATAGTGCATAATAAAAGATGATATGCATCATAATAGAAAAAATATATAATATAAATAATATATACTGTATATATATATATATATAACAACAACATATATATATATATATATATATAACATATGTATTTCTTTAATGTAGCCATATTTATGTTATATATATATATATATATATATATATATATATATATATATATATAATCTTTCTTCTCCTTTTCAGCTAGATAAGATTTATAAAAAGATACAAAGATAAAATTAATAATTTAAGTAATAATTTATAAGACTTCATAAAAAGTTTAGGAAATAATTTAAAAAATAAAGAATACTACAAAAATAATTACAATAAGCAAAAATAAAATTAATAATAACAGATATAAGGTGGACTTATAATAAAGGAGGAATAAAGAAAAGGGCTAAATAAATGAGAGATGAGGAATAGTATTAGAGGAAAGAAATAGAGACATACAAATACAACAACTACGACTTAAAGGAAGACTGAAATACAAAAGGAACAACAGTAAGAAAATCCTCTTTATAAATTATTTTATTTCGTAAATTCAAACTCATTCATCTGCAATGACAAACAGAAGGATATATATATAATATATATATGTAATATATATATAACATATATATATATATATATATATATATATATATATATATATATATATATATAAAATGTATATATATATATATATATATATATATATATATATATATTATATATATATATATATAAATATATATATATTTGTTTTTATTTTGAGGGAGGTTATCGCAAGGATATTGTAAGTATACTGTTGTTTTTAGAGTGGAATGGATCCTTGCGGCAAGGGCCTATGGGTTAATTTTCATGTGTCAATGTAATATATATCTGTTTGGTAACATATTTTTCTCCTTTTCAGGAGTATAGACACTTGATAAATGAATCCGTATATTGATGAGAATTTATAGATTAAAGCAAAAGATTGATGATAAGAGTGATAACTGACTTGGCAATTGATACGATCAGAGGGAGGTCTTATATGAAGGATACTCAGAGATTAGAGGGACTTTTAACACTTAAAGGAAACTCAGAGATTAGAGGGACTTTTAACCACACATATTCAGTCACTAGGGAAATCACCCGTAATACGATTTATAGTAGGGGTCCTGTTTCCCTGCGCGCGTGGGGATTGAGAACAACTATTATATGAGTTATTGTGGTTGATTGGTCGCCATCTGGGAATAACCAGGTAATAATTTAAGAGTAAATAAATCAATTTTCATTTATCAATCTAATAATGGAGAATAGGAAGGGGGAAAAATGCCCTAAGTTTGTTGGAAATAAGGAGGAATATATGGAATGGAAGGGGAAAGTGGAAGACTGGGTTTGGAGTGTGAAAGAGATAGAAAAATATCCAGGGATATGCATAAGGAATGCGTTATCAGGGGAACCCTGGCAGTTGGTGAAAGATTTATCGAGAGAGGATATAACGGAGAAAGAAGGATGGAAGAAAATAATAGATATTCTGGATAAAAAATATAGAATGGATGAGAAACGTGAAAAAATTGAGAATATGAATGAGTTATTTAGGATAGAGAGAAAGAAGGGAGAAAGTATACAAGATTATGTAAGCAGATTCGATGCAGTATTGAGAAAAAGCATGGCTACTGGTATGGATGCTTTGAGTGAAGAGCACAAAGGAGGATTGTTATTGGTCAGAAGTGGTTTAGATGTGAATGAAGAGAAGATAGTCAATGGGGTACTGGATGGAGAGGTGAAATATCAAAGAGTTTGTCAGGTATTAAGAGGGGTGTTAGGAGAGAGAATGAAAGAGAGAGAAAATATGGAGAGAACAGAGAGATCATGGTGGGGAGAGAAAGTGGACAAGAAGAAAGTCATTTGTTATGGATGCAAGAAGGAAGGTCATATGAGGTACAATTGTCCTGAAAGAGATAACAAAAGAAAGTGTAAGGGTTGCGGAGTAGAAGGACATGATGAGGATAAATGTCGTTTTAAAGAAAGTAAGTGTTATGGATGTGGGAAAAAGGGGCACTTGAAATATCATTGTACACTTGAGAAAGAAAGGAAATCGGAGGAAACGGTACTGCTTGGAGAAATAAATGTATTAGAGGAAGATCCATGGGATGATGTATGGGGAATAATAGATACAGGATGCTCGAATACCGTAATCGGGGAATTATGACTAGGCAGAGTGATAGGGTCTATGAGTGTTGAGGAAATTAAAAGAATGAAGAGAACCGAAAGGGAAATTAAGACTAAATATTGGTTTGGGGAAAAACAGTATAATGGGACAATAAAGATGAATATTCCGATAAAATGGGGGAAGAAAAAGGTTCTTTTGGAAACCGAGGTGATAGAAGGGAATATACCTTGGTTAATAGGGACAAAGGTGTTGAAAAAGATAGAAGCAAAAATAGATTTCCAAACAATGGAGATGACAGGAAATCAATTAATTAATGAAGAAAGAATAAATGTAATAAGAGATGAAAAGGGACATCTAAGGGTGAAATTAAGGGATAAGAAAAATGAAGGGAGTATATGGTTTAATATAAAAAGGGAAGATATGTGGGGGAATGAAGAAACATGGCGACGAAATTGCAGGAAGTTACATTTCCAATTTGGACATGCTTCATATGGAAAGTTAAAAGAAATGCTTGAAAAAGCTTTTTCGGAGGATCCTGCATTTGACCAAGTAAAAAAGGGGAAATTGGAAATAATGAAAAAGATATGTGAAGAGTGCACAATATGCAAAAAATACAAAAGGAATACAAGTACACCGGTAGTGGGGATTGCGTTGACAAAAAAGTTTAATGAGGTGGTGGCATTGGATATAGGAGAGTTAGAAGGGGAAAAATTTCTGGTGATCATTGATTGGGATACAAGATTTTGTCAATCAAAATGGATTAAGACAAAAAGACCAGAAGAATTAATAGAAGTAGTATTGGAGAAATGGATGAGCGTTTTCGGGGTACCGGAGAAAATTTTAACAGATGGAGGAAGAGAATTCCAAAACAAAGAGTTTGTGGAATTCACCGATCAATGGGGGATAGAATTATTGAGTACCGCGAGTGAAAGTCCTTGGAGTAATGGGAAGTGCGAAAAGATGGTTGGGATAATAAAAGAGAGTTTACGAAAAATGAAAGAAGAAAAGATAGGAGGAAAAAAATGGATTTTGCACTGGATAGTATGTGCAAAGAATGAAACCATCATGAGCGATGGCTTTTCTCCATTACAGAAGGTTTTTGGAAGAAATAGCCGAACAAGAACTGGGAGGAGGATGGAAGACCACTCACCAGCCGAACTAGAAACAGAACTAGAAGGGAAAAGGTTGAGAGAACTCATGGAAATACAGGAAAAGGTAGAAGAAACAATACATAGCGTGGATTGTAAAAATAGAATAAAAAGAGCTTTGAAGAGAAATGTGAGAAATCATAAATTGGAGGATGCAAGAATGGGGGATAAAGTTTTCTATAAGAAAAAGAACGAAAATAAATGGAGAGGACCTGGGAAAGTCATAGGGATAGATGGGAAAACAGTTTGGGTACGTCATGGGGGATTGATGAGAGAAGTGAATAAAATTCACATTACAAGAATACAAAAGGCAGAGCAGAAAGACAACGAAAGTGATAATGAGAAAAAGAGCAATTCGGGGTTAAGTGAAAATGAGGAGAGTAGTGAAGACGATGATGATTATATAACAGGAGAACGGACATCGATAAAGGAAGCAGAGGAGGAAGAGGAAACAAGTGAAGAAGGGGATGAAGAACAAGAAACCATGGGACAAGAACAAGCGAGGGTGTTAAACGTAAAGGCCTTAAAGATCGGGGAAAAATATAAAGTGAAAGAGGAAGGGGGAGAGGAATGGAAAAGAATAAAGATTATAAGTTTAGGAGGAAAAAGAGGAGGAAGATACGATGGAGCATACAACGTAAGGGATATAGAAACGGGAAAAGAACAATGGATGGATCTCAGGGTCTATGATGTGACGGAAGATCAGGAAGAAGCAGAAGAGCTTGCATTAATTGAAGGAGAATATGTGTTTTTAGGTAATGAGAATGATGAGTATCAAAAAGATATGATAAAACAAGCAAAAGAGAGAGAATTAGATAGTTGGCAAGAAAATAAGGTATATGAGGAGGTGACACCGAAAGAAGCTGTGAAGCCTGTTAAAACACGGTGGATAGTGAATCAAAAAGAAAAAGAGAATGGGGTAGTATGGAAAGCAAGACTAGTAGCGAAAGGTTTCATGGAAAAATTGGATAATAACATCATACCATGTGAAGCACCTACTATGTCGGCTGAGGGATTAAAACTACTGTTAATAATGATGAAAATGTATAATTGGGAGGTGCATTCATTGGATGTTAAAACTGCCTACCTTCAAGGCAAGGATATAAAGAGAGATGTTTTCGTGATCCCTCCAAAGGAGGCAGAGACAAAGAACATTTGGAAGCTAAATAAGGCGGTTTATGGTTTGAAAGATGGGGCAAGAAACTGGTATGAGAGCATAAGGGATATTGTATTGGAGAGTGGAGGAAAGGGAGTCAGGTAGAGAAAACTGTTTTTTATTGGAGAACGGTAGGGGTAGAGAAATTAATAGGGATAATGGGGATACATGTAGATGATATATTGTTTGGAGGTGATAAGGAATTCCATGATAGAATTATGGGAGAAATAAAGAGAAAGTTAAAAATTGGGAGAATAGAAAGAAGGAGATTTAAATATTTGGGAATAAATATAGAAGATGATAAGGGGATAATAAAAATGAGGAGTCAAAATGAGTACATAAGGGATATGGTGAGGGAAGTAAATATAGATGGTAATATGGGGACGGACAAATTGAACGATATAGATCAAACAAGGTATAGATCCGTATTGGGAAAATTAAATTGGCTGGCTCAGAATACGAGACCAGATGTTAGTTTTCATGTTAGTAAACTGGGAAGAAATCTAAATAAAGCTAATTATGATAATTTCAGAGAATTAAATAAAATCGTAAAAAGAATGAAAGAAAAGAATGTGGAAATACATATAGAAGGGTTACAAAGAGAGGGACTAACCCTGGAAGTGTTTGCTGATGCATCTTTTGGGAATGCTGAAGATGGAAAAACACAAATAGGATTCTGTGTGTTGTTGAAAGACAAAAATGGAAGGAAAAATCCTGTGGTATGGAAGTCTAAAGTGGCAAAAAGGGTAGTGGGGTCTACTTTAGCTGGGGAGACAATGAGTATGGTGGAAGGGGTTGAATGGGCAGAATATCTGAAATATTTGTGGGAAGAAGTGAATGGTGTGAAGGATGATGAAAGAGGAATAAAAATTATAGTAAAAACGATTGTAAGTCGTTAAAGGAAAATGTGAGATCTGAAACAGGCGTAAAGAACAGAATGTTAAGAATAGATTTATTGAATATTAAGGAAAAATTGGAAGGGGGAATTATACATGACATAGAGTGGATAAATAATAGATTACAGGTTGCGGATGGATTGACAACAGAAAAAGGCAATCATAAGATTTGGGAATTGGTGAATGTTAGAGAAGAATAAAAGAATAAAAGGAGAGAGAGAATAGATGGAAAAAGAAAATTGGTATTAGTGTGTGTTTATTTGGTAGGTTTGGTATGTGTCCTTTTCTTATGAGGGAGGTTATCGCAAGGATATTGTAAGTATACTGTTGTTTTTAGAGTGGAATGGATCCTTGCGGCAAGGGCCTATGGGTTAATTTTCATGTGTCAATGTAATATATATCTGTTTGGTAATATATTTTTCTCCTTTTCAGGAGTATAGACACTTGATAAATGAATCCGTATATTGATGAGAATTTATAGATTAAAGCAAAAGATTGATGATAAGAGTGATAACTGACTTGGCAATTGATACGATCAGAGGGAGGTCTTATATAAAGGATACTCAGAGATTAGACGGACTTTTAACACTTAAAGGATACTCAGAGATTAGAGGGACTTTTAACAACACATATTCAGTCACTAGAAATCACCCGTATACGATTTATAGTGAGGATCCTGTTTCCCTGCCGCGTGTGGGGATTGAGAACAACTATTATATGAGTTATTGTGGTTGGTTGGTCGCCATCTGGGGAATAACCAGGGGTAATAATTTAGAAGTAAATAAATCAAATATATATATATATATATATATATATATATATGCTGCTGCTCTTTCTTTCTTTACTCATATATATATATATATATATATATATATATATATATACTGCTATATATATATATATAAAAAAAAACATATAAAAGCTCAGAAATTTCTGATAATTTTTTGTCAGTTTTCAATTATATATATAGGGGCATTCCAGGACAGATCAACCAATGACAGCACCACTAGATCTCAGATTTTGGTGAAAATTACTGTATAGGGTTATTTTACTTTTTACACTTTTTGAGTTATGGGGGTTCAAAATATATATATATACCGGTATATATATTTTAATTTTATTTTATTTGGGGAGGGGGAGGGGGAGGCATTTGCACCATACTTTAACTTTGAGGACCCACATTTACCTTTATTTTCAAAATAAGCCAAAATGTAATATATATATTTGGAATCAGAAAGACTAAAACCATCTAGTGATGGTAATATTTTGATTCAACAATAAACAGGTAAAAAGTTTTCCCATTCCCCCACCTCTCATTGGAAGGTGAAATCATTATTTTTTTAAATTTTTTTTTATTATAAAATTTAGCCTTTCAACTATCAATTAAAGAAATAGGTATCAGATTTTTAGGTTATTTAAAAAATTAATAATTTAAGTAAGGAAGGTAATTCCTATAATGAATAAAAATGGCAAAAAAAATGTCAAATTTTGTTTATTTCCGAAATTGAAATTAATATATTCAATTCAGTAAATTTTTTTTGGTACAAGTCTAAATGAAGAGGCGTAAATTTATGATCTCGAAAATGATAAAAAATTTAATAATTTGAAGAGTTTTATGTAGATAACATAACCTAACCTAATCTTACCTAATCTAACCTAACCTAACTTAACTTAACCTAACCTAAACTATAAATAAATAAAGTAAATAAATAAAGAAATAAAAACAGTTAAAACTAAAAAAAATATTTGAAAATGCCTCTAAATTTAGACTTGCCTTTTTTTTTTATTTCAGATAAAAAATCATTTATAAAATTATAAAAATTAAAATCTAAAATATGCCAAAATTTTGTGCAGACCCTTAAAGCATAAAATAAAAATTTAAAATGATTTATTTATTATTACACTACAGAACTATACACATTATGCAAAAAACTTTCAGAGGATACATCAAATCTTATCATAACCTGAACTAGGAAGGTCTTAAAATGAACACGAGGCCTGTTAACTTTTTTTATAAGAAAGCCCATGGAAAAATTTTTAATTTTGAGAGGCTGTAACATTTTTCCTAAAGACCTAAGCCATTTTTTTTTTTATTCTTCAGTATTATTTTTTTAAAGTCTATCCTGTGATTTAAAAAAAAAAAAAATTATAAGAAAAGTCTATGGGAAAATTCCAAACTTTGAGGCTACAACTTTTTTCCCTAAAGATGTCAGTCATTTTCGTTTTTTTAAATTCTTCATTATTATATATATATTTCTTTAGAGTCTATCCTGTAATTTTTATAAAAATCAATGATGAAAATGTTCTGTGCTATGATTACCGACTTTTCTTCTAAAAAAAACTGACAGCAATTTACTTTTTTCATAATTTACAAAATAGGCACAAGGGAAGACTGTAAAAGAAATAGTAGCATAGCCATGGTTATCAGAACTCCATCTAGGTTAGGTCTAGGTTTATATCATTGATCCATCAGATTAGGTCTGCAGGACCCCTACTAGCTCAGTATGTTTCTGTGTATACTTAACAAATTTTGTAACCTGAACTAGGATGGTCCTAAACCAACCTTGAGGCCCATTGTTTTTTATAAGAAAACCCTATGGGAAAATTCTAAACTTTGAGCCTGTAACTTTTCCCTAAGAAACTGATCATTTATTTTGGTAATTTTTATAAAAATCATAGGATATACTCCAAAATAATAATAATGAAGAATAGTGAAAACGAAAATTGGCACTCTCATTAGGAAAAAAGTTAGCCTCTCAAAGTTCGTTAAAACTCCATAGACTTTTCCTTTTGATCCATCAAGGTTAGGGTCTCTAGTTCGGGTTATGATATGTTTTGTTAGACACAGAGCAAATCTATGTATACTTAACAAATCTTAGTAGTAGTACCCAAAGAGTTTGTCACTGATTACATAGAAAATCACAGGATATACTCTAAAATAATGAAGAATAATTAGCGAAAATTGTCGCTCTCTTTAGGAAAAAAGTTCAGCCTCTCAAAGTTAAAAATCCCATAAGACTTTTCAATATTGATCAGTCAAGTTGGGGTCTCATTTCAAGAGGCCCTCAAGAGATTAGGGTTGCAGGATAAGTTTTGTTAGGTATACACAGAAAATCTATGTGGAATTAACAAATCTTATCATAACCTGAACTAAAAATATAAAAAACGGGCACGAGGCCCACTAATTTTATTATAAGAAAGTCTATGGAAGAATTTTAACTTTCAGAGGCTAATAACTTTTTCTAAAGCTACTGCATTTTAGTTTTCACCTCAGCTGCTCGTATTTTGAAACACTGTCCTGCGTTTTCAAAATTTTGGTTTTTTTTAATAACAAATCCTATGGGTTTTTAACAACTTTGAAAGGCTTTAACTTTTTTTCCTAAGAAGCGACGATTTTCGTTTTCACTATTCTTTATTATTATTTTTTAGAGTATATCCTAATTTTCATAAAAATCGGAGTGACAACCCTCTGGGTAACAATTACTAAATCTTACATAACCTGAACTAGAATGGCCCAAAAAACTAACACTAGGCCCATAATTTTACTTTGAGAGGCTGTAAATTCATTTCATAAAGACTTCACTGTTTATTTCATCAGCTTCATTAATATTTTGAGAGTATATCCTGTGATTTTTATATATATACATGGGCATAGGCAGGGGGAAGGGGGCACTGCCAGCAAAATCTTGGCAATAAAAAACAACCTTATATGTTTGCCAGACAGCGTTTTTAAGGGTTTATTAGTAAAAAAACTAAAAAATTACTTAATTACTAAGGTTATAAACATACATTTTTTTATAGTTTTAATTTGTTTCGTTTTCATACTGGCTTGAAGTCAAAGTCAACTAGCTGTGTGCTTTTGTACAGCTAGCTACTTTTGTTGACAGTATTCTCCGTTGGAAACCCTCAGTATGTGTTGGCATTTGTGCATTTAATAAGAAACAATAATATAAATATATATATATATATATATATATATATATATATATATATATATATATATATATATATATATATATATATATATATATATATATATATATATAATTTCTTTATATATATATATATATATATATATATATGTAATTATTTACAATAAGTGCCTCTAAACAGATTTTAATGAAAATCACAGCATAGACTCTAGAAAAATAGTAATGAAAATGAAAGAAAATTGATAGGTCTCGAAAGGTAAAAAGTTACAACCTCTCATTTTCCTATAAGGTTTTCTTATAAAAAATGAACGGGCTTCAAGATCGGTTTAGGACCATCCTAATTCAGGTTACAATAAGGTTTAAGTATACATAGAATACTTAACAAAACATATCATAACCTGAACTTGTAGGGTCCTGAACCGAGACCTAACCTGGATGGATCTAGGTTAGGTCTAGGTATACGGCATCGTCGATCCATCCAGGTTAGGTCTCGGTTTAGGACCCTACTAGTTCAGGTTATGATATGTTTTGTTAAGTATTCTGTGTATACTTAACAAATCTTATTGTAACCCGAACTAGGATAGTCCTAAACCGATCTCGAGGCCCGTTCAGTTTTTTAATAAGAAAACCCTATGAAAAAATGCCAAACTTTGAGAGGCTGTAACTTTTTTTCCTAAAGAGACCGATAAATAATTTTTTTTTATGGTCTATGCTTTAGTGTTTTTATAAAAATCTAATTTAGAGGCACTTATGTAAATAATTACTATATATATATATATATATATATATATATATATATATATATATATACTAACTATATATATATTTATATATATATAGGAATATTCAAACTTTTATATATTGGTATAGACATAGATCATACAGGACCTAACTCTAAATGTATAACAAAATAATTTATATATATATATATATATATATATATATATATATATATATATATATATATATATATATATATATATATATATATATATATATATATATATATATATATATATAAAAAAAAAATAATGTGTGAAAAAGTAAAAACAATTGGCAACTCATTTTTGGCTTAAGCAAATGAAAAGATGCCAGATACTTTTGATGATAGGTATATATATTGTTTTATCTATATCAACCCTATATATATATATAATGATATAACGACAAAAAAAAAAAAAAAAATTATGCGTCAAAAAAGTATACATGAAAATAATGAAAATAAATATACTTTAAAAAAATAATAACATTAAAAATAATAATGGTAATAATTACTTTAACTATATATATATATATATATATATATATATATATATATATATATATATATATATATATATATATATATATATATATATATATATATATATATATATATATATATATATATATATATATATATATATATATATATAGTATGACACTTACACACTTACAGAAAAACCAATTACATATTTTGAATCAGCGTATAAAGCTTATTACCAGAATGTAAAAAAAAAATAAAAAAAAATTAAAAAATAAAAGTTAAAAACTACAGAAAAGCAAATTACATATTTGGAATCAGCGTACAAAATATTATATGTAAAGTCGTTTTATGATTTAAAACTAACGAATACCCTAGAGTAGACCGCATAGATATCAGGAGTCGGGGTCTCTCGGCCTCTAGGTGGACGACGGGGGGGACTTCGTCCCCCCCTCTGTCCCCAATCGGCCCGAGCCCCCTAATGGAATTATATGTTTCCTTGAACTTCAATTTTAGGGGGCTCGGAGCCGATGGGGGACAGAGGAGGGCGAGATCCACAATAAGTCCACCTAAAAACGGCTTCTATTCTCTCTTGATCCTAGGATCAATTTCTCACTCACTTTGTTTTACAACTTTATACTCGTAAGTCCTAATACTTTTCGAGATAACTTCTCCTGGCCCTTTTATGGAATTATGGCTTTTATATATATATATATATATTTCTATATATATAATATATATATATATATATATATATATATATATATATATATATATATATATATATATATATATATATATATATATATATATAATAATAATAATAATAATAATAATAATAATAATAATAATAATAATAATAATAAAAATTATAATAAGTTGGGACAGGTTTATAGATTTAAATAAATAGTAGTTGCTGAAGCTTTTATTGCAAAAAAGTTGGTAATTGTTACCCAGAGAGGTTGTCTAGAACCGACAGGGCCGAGCCGGCCCATTGACCAACCGACCATTTGCGATGACCCCGGCCCGATAAAAATCAGGAAAAAACTTGGGGGTTTGCTCTAGGGGATGCATGTAAATTTAAATAATAGAGGTTAAAATCAAACAAAATAAAAAAATATATTTTAATTCCATTCCTCCTTTGTTATAAATTGATGCAAAAAATATATAAATATACCTAAATATAATCAATTTTTTTTTTTTATTTACTATGATTTCAAATTAAAGTTGAGGCCAAATTATTTTTCCGAGTTTTAACATAAAAATATTCGAAATTTGATATATCAAGCGAATTTTCTCAAGATAATATAATTGTTAAAATATTAATGTCTTTATTTAAAAGTAAATATCTTCCAAGAGAAAATCAAATATTTTCGAAATCTCTTTCAAAATGTTTATTTAGTGAGGAATTAATATATATACTGCTCTATATATATATATATATACTCTTTGCTCTTCTCCCTATACTATATGCTATATATATATATATATATATATATATATATATATATATATATATATATACTGCTCTCTTCTATATATACTTTAAGGAAGCCCTTGGATTCTCTTTTAGTATTATGCTTTACTGTCACTTCATTTTGTTACTAAATGTACACAAATTAAAAACATTAAAATTCTTTTAATGAAATAAATTTTAAAAAGGAAAGCTAATTTTCGTCCCGACACGCGAGACATCTTCAGGCTAAGGGACTGGATTTCTTTCTTGATCTTCATCAGTTCAGGTGTGTTTCAGTTGGTCTGCTATTTTCTTCATGGTGTTGTTGAGAAATATTTTGATGTTTTCAGATAACATTTTGTATAAATCTATCTTAACTTCACTGGGATGCTTTTGTGGTTGTTACTATTATAAATGCAAAGGATTCCATGATTTTGCGTTGATGGTTCGTGTGATTTATATTTCTGATCATCTTTATATTGTTGATATTGATGGAGTGGCCTGTGTTATGCCTATGACTTGTTAAAGCTGAGTTTATGATGTCGCTTGTGCAGGTCATCTGTATGTTGATTTTTCTTCTTTGCGAATCTATGGGTTTCACCTATATATGTTTGTGTACATTGCTGGGGATGTGATATATACAGCTTTGGGGAGATTTTCTTTTCGTTTTGGTGGTTTGAGAATGTTTTTTAAGTGATGTTATTTGTTGGAATGAGGGTAATATTTTTAGGTAATATTTGTTTTAACGAATGTAATGGTAATTGTGGTGAAAAGGAGGTGTTGCTATTTTTCGGCGGAAAGGTGCTATAGTACCTCTTTTGGTTTTGTTAAATGCTTTTGTGATGAAAAACTCAGGATAGTAAAGGGATTTGAAAGTTTGTGGATGTATTTGGTTTCTTGTGCTAGAAGAGGAGGAGAATACGGAAGGCACGGAGAAATAGAGATGACAGAACAGCTAATTTTGTGTTTGGGGAATGATTAGATAGCCAATGTACATAGTTTGGTGCGAATGTTGGTTTTCTATATATAGTAAATTGCAAGTGATTGTTATTCCATGTGATTAAGGTATCGAGGAAGGGATAGAGTTGTTGGAAGGCATTTCTATCGTATACTGAACTGAAGGATGAATAGAGTTAATATAGTTTAGGACCTCATTAGGATTGGTGTTGTGAGGGAGGAGACAAAAATGTCATCTACATATCTAATCCATAAACTATTGTTTAATAAAGGGTGGGGTAAATATGATAAATTCTGTTAGTTCCATATATATGTTACTGAGTATGAGGACAGTGGGGATCCCATACTCAGGTCGAGTTTTTTTGTAATATTTGCCATTAAAATGTGAAGAAGTTATGTTGTAATGAGAGATTAATGAGGTGTTTTAATATATGACCAATCTCTCATTACAACATAGCTTCTTTCATTTTAATGGCAAATCTTACAAACAAACTTTCGGCCTGATTATGGATTCTTGTTTACCCGGAGGTGATGGTTAGTTTAAAAAAAAATCAACATTTGTCACCTTTGCGTCAGTCTGAGTAAGCGAGCATGTTCGATTTCTCAAAAAACTGTAATTTTTCAACATTTTTAACAAGTAATTTTAAGCGTTATTTTTAATTTTTTAATTTCAGGGGTAAAAATATCCCCGATTAATAAAATGATATTTATTTCCGTGTAGCTGTTATAGTTTTTAGTTACATGCCGGCCTTTTAGGGATGCTGACCATATATATATATATATATATATATATATATATATATATATATATATATATATATATATATATATATATATATATATATATATATATATATATATATATATATATTTAATACAACCTATTCTAGAAAATCAATTATTTTCTAAAAATTTCATTAAATATTTATTTGATTGAATTAATTAAATATATTCCTTTTATAATTTAAGTATTAATTAGTGAAGTTATATTTAATTTTCATCCTAAGGTTTAAGACTTTCAGTGTTTTGACTTACATTTCAATTTTAACTAACTTATTTGACCCGACCCCGACTAAGTCAGAGCAGCCCATTTGACTGACAAAAATTCCGCGGATCGGGTCCCTAGTTATACGATTTATAAAAATCTGGATATACTCTAAAAATAATAATAAAGAATGGGTGAAAACAAAAATCGTCGCTCTTCTTAGGAAAAAAGTTACAGCCTCTCAAAGTTGTAAAAACCCCCATTTAAGGATTTATTAAAAAAAAAAAAATTTTTTTTGAGAAAATCCAAGATATACTCTAAAAAATAATAATGAAGAATAGTGAAACGAAAATTGGCTTGGCAGTCTCTTTTAGGAAAAAAAGTTACAGCCTCTGAAAGTTAAAAATTCCCATAAACTTTCTTATAATAAAAATTAGTGGGCCTCGTTCTCGTTTTAGGGACCTAGTTCAAGGTTATGATAAGATTTGTTAATTCTACATAGATTTTCTCTGTGTATACCTAACCGCTTATCATAGCTTGTTTCACCTGAAATGAGACCTAACCTAGATCGATCAATATTGAAAAGAAAAGTCTATGGGATTTTTAACAACTTTGAGAGGCTGTAAAACTCTCTAAAGAGAGCGACGATTTTCGTTTTCACTATTCTTCATTATTATTTTTCATAAAAATCGGGGGTGACAACCCTCTGGGTAACAATTACCAAGAAGTTTTCTTTTCACTTTTATCAAATAAAATTGTGTTGTTAGGCTATTAGATATCATTAGTAGCGGTTTAAGCATGGCTTTGTCAAAGGCTTTGTGTTTAGTACTGCCGAAAATTAAAAATTTGACAACAGTGTTTCATAGGTATAGCAACAAATCGATTGATTTTTCTAAAAAATCGATTTTTTAAGAATCTGTTAAACTCAACTATTACCCTATTTTGTTAGAGTCTATACTGTGATTTTTATAAAAATCTGCTTAGAGCCCCTTTTTGTAAACAATTACCTGTAATAGTTGAGCAGAACCCCGTCATCACCGATTTTTATAAAAATCAAAGGATACTCTAAAAAAAAATAATGCTGAATAAAAAAAAAATAAAAAAAAAATAACTGACATCTTTAAGAAAAAAGTTACAGCCCTTCAAAGTTGTTAAAATTCCTATAGGTTTTTCCTATACTTTAATTGACCGGAATGCCATTTTATCGCACGCTAGAAATTTTAGGCCACTATAGAAAGCGCGAGAAGGAAGAAAACCAGATTACGATTGGCACAATATACCCAACCCAAGTGGCAAAGTCCCAACAGGCCAAGCCGCCCCAACAGAGATTTTACGAAACCATAGTTTAAAATTCGATGTTTAAAATTTTTGCAAAAAATAAAAGTTTTAACATCCGATAATCGGACCGATATGGTAAAAATTTTTGTAAAATTGAATATAATAACGGTAAGAAAAAAATAGGAATTAAAAACTGAATAATAAATATAAGGAAGCTACGAAAATATATAGTTTAAAATTCGATCATTAAAAATTTTTTTGACAAACCATAGCTGCGTTTCCAGAAGCCCGAGTGCAGCCCGTGTGCAAAATCGACTCGGAAACGCTTCAAATTGAAAAAAATTACATTAACCAATCAGAGAACAGGAAATTTGAGTACCTGGAAACGGCCGGGCGCGTCAGTCGGATCAGCTGACAATTGTAAACAATACTCTTATACTTATATGTATCTATTTTATGAAATGATACGATATATTTAATATCCTTAATATAAAAGTTAACTAAAATATTTAAAAACTTTTGGCAAGCCATTTCCGACACGAGTTTTGTAAAGAAATTTGTTTGTAAACAAAGTATCCTTCCGCAGCCCGCCCGTTTATTAATTCCCGAAATCGAGGATTTAACAACGGGCGCCTGACTGTGATGTTTACGTGACGTAGAAGTGCGCAAACGAACGCCGAGCAGTAGCTGCGTTTCCAGAAGCCCAAGTGCAGCGTGTGCAAAATCGACTCGGGAAACGCTTCGATGAAAAAAAGTACATTAACCAATCAGAGAACAGGAAATTTGAGTACCTGGAAACGGCCGAGCGCGCCCGTCGGATCAGCTGATAATTGTAAACAATACTCTTATACTTATATGCATCTATTTTATGAAATGATACGATATATTTAGTATCCTTAATATAAAAGTTAACTAAAATATTAAAAAACTTTTGACAAGCCATTTCCGACACATGTTTTGTAAGGAAATTTGTTTGTAAAAATTATCCTTCCGCAGCCCGCCCGTTTATTAATTCCCGAAATCGGGTAGCAACGGGCGCCTGACTGTGACGTTTGCATTGACGTAGAAGTGCGCAAACGGGCTCTGGAAGCGATGCATGTGTGCCAATATTGCCGCCCGAACGCAGTCAGGGGCTTCTGGAAGCTTTAACTGACGCATATGCGCCTGTGTCTGCCTGCTTGAGGCCGCAGTCGGGCTTCTGGAAACACAGCTAATATATCATAGTAGAAATATTTATTTTTATACTGTGATATAATAATAATAATAAAAAATACGTTATAAAACCAGGGGCAATAAAATATTTAAACTTTGGACCAAAAATGGATTTCGTGTAAGCAAAGTTTAGTGTGAGCATTTCATTTTTCTATTTAAATCAATAAATAGGTTATTTGACTTAGAAATAAATGTAAATAGTGACGAAAACTTTTAAAAATAGTTATAACGTGTTTTTAGTTGAGCTTCTTAAATATTATTTTTATTTTTTCGTTGAAATTTTTTTGTAAGCTTTTATTATTATTATTATTATTATTATTATTATTATTATTATTATTATTATTATTATTATTATTATTATTATTATTATTATTATTATTATTATTATTTTTTAACTTTAATATGAATTTGATTTTTCTAAGTTCTTTTATTTTTAAGCCGTTTTCGTTTACCAATATTCTTACAATTCTCACGAAAAATAAGAACGTTCTCAAAAAAATCGTTCGTTTTTGTCAAATTTTGAAGAAATTTTGAGAATATTCTCACCAAACGTAGGGGAATGCACGACAAATTCCCGTAAGATTGCTATTTCTGTCTTACAAAAATTCTATTCTTACCAAAAATGTAAACAAAGGAAATGAAGCAGTCATTGAAATTTTCTTTTATTTTTTTCTTGCAATGGGTTAATTTTTATTAATGACTTTTAAGAGTGGTGTGTCTAATATTTGTGTGATATTCCCTTTTTTATTAATTTTCCTTAAAATATTAAAAAAAATGAAATCATAATGTTTTCACTACGTGGTAGGCTCGTTGAAAATGCTTCCTTGAATAAAAAATGGCTTTAATTTTCAACTTTGCCATTTGATGAAAAGATGTTACAATCATGCTCGTTTCATTGGTATTGACATGCTATAATATATATATATATGTAATAATAACTAATATATATATATATCTCTTTACACATGTATATATATATATATAATATATATATATATATATAACAACTGCTATATATATATATATATATATAACTAATACTTATCTACATATCTTTCTATATACATGTACTAATATATATATATCTATTTATCTATATGTCAAAATCTCTCTCTCTCTCTCTCTCTCTCTCTCTCTCTCTCTCTCTCTCTCTCTCTCTCTCTCTCTCTCTCTTTCTCTCCTGTCTCTCTCTCTCTCTCTCTCTCTCTCTCTCTCTCTCTCTCTCTCTCTAATATATATATATATATATATATATATATATATATATATATATATATATATATATATATATATATATATATATATATATATATATATATATATATATATATATATATATATTACAAACACTGAAAATTTACCTTAAGAGTAAGGAAGAAAGTCTCCAAAAATCTAAAATATTCTGAAACATCATCATTATTCTTCCTTTTTTTAATAATACCCTCCAAATCCTTGAAGTCCATCATAAGTGTTTCTACTTCTCCCCAACAGCTGATTTTTGTAATGTTTGTAAACAAGTTTATAAGAATAAGAATTCATTCGCGGTCGTTTTGGCACGAAACCGTTCTTAAAATGCGTAAGAATTTGTCTTATCGAGCGTAAGACAAAATGCTAAAACGAAAACGGCTTTACTATAGCTGCGTTTCCAGAAGCCCGACTGCAGCCCGGACGGGCACACAGGCATGTAATTAGACAACTAAAACATCTACAGGAAAGTAAATAACATTTTTGATTTCAGCAAGTAATTTCAAATATTTAAAACTCTCCTCGGACTTTTATCACATCAAATCACTTTTATAAAATTGTATCTATATATATATATATAATATATATATATATATACCACAAATACTAACATATATATATTTTTATATGTATATCTTTATAGCTTTATATATTTATATTTCTTCTTTAATATATATATATATATATATATATATTAAAAGACTGATCTCTATAATGATTATTGGCCCTATTTAAGAGATTACTTTGATATAGCAACTAATAAAATAGTTTTGGAATAGCGAAACGCTTCTTTAATTATTTCTTTATTAATTACTTCTAATGATTATTTTACATGGACACAATTTAAGTGATTTCACTATTGTTCAAAAAGAAATATTAATTCCTACAATATCAATTATTATTTAAAGGTGTCTTTGATAACCTTACAAGTTATTATCCCGAGAGAGCAAAGCTGTTAGCCCTCCGGATACTCTTTTCTAACTGACTCATCTATTGGCACTCCATGGGTGACAAGAGTCACCTCGGTGACCTTGATCCTATACCACCAGAAAGAAACAGTTGTTCCTGCAACAGGACTTTTTATTACAAGCTTTTCTCACAGCTGTGCACCAGAAATCTGGGTAGCACTTACATATATCCTTTATAAATTTTATATAATGTAACGAGTACGGCACATAATGAAGTTGCCTGTAACACCCCCTTCTGACAATTTAAAAAAAAAGTTTAGGATAGAGGAGACAGTGGCTACTAAAGTTAGAGGGTAAAACAATAATTTTCACCTAAAATAATAGCGCTCCTACTGGAGGCAATTCTTTTTAATCATTTTTATGTAACACCATTACTTCAGGTGTTTTTACCATCTGAAAGAAAATTTTTTTTTTTTTTTTTTTTTTTTTTTTTTTAAGTGATTTATTTTCTCTTTCTAAATCTACTAAGTTATAATATATGCGAACGTTCCTTAAATTTTCTAAATGAGGTTTCCCATTTTTTTCGATAAGTACGTTCTGTTTATTAACTTTTATAACTTTAAAAGGACCGACATAGCGGGGAGCTAGTTTGCCGACATTAAACTGTGTCTGCCGCACCACGACAAATTTTGCCTCATGTAACCCTTTAGGCACAAAGACGTGTCGATTTTTATAATTGGTGTGCGGAGCCAGCGGCTGCGCCAAAAGGGCTCTTTTTAACATATGCATTATATTCTATTGGGGCCGTTTCCGAAGCAGGATCAACTAATCCACTAGGTATTGCTATATTTTGGCCAAACATCAAGTTGGCGGGGCTGAGACCGTTCTTTGTTATCGGCGCGAGTCTCAGAGTGAACAACACCATAGGTAAGATGCTCGGCCAGTCGGAGGGGCTTAAATCATGCTCTTGCAACATACATCTCAGACAAGCCAGCAAATTCCTATGACTTACCTCCAGGAGGCCATTACATCTAGGATTTGAGCTACACGTAGTCCGGTGCTCCATTCCCACGGCCCTACAAACTTCCTCAAACAGGCGACTCGTGAAATTCGCACCTAAATCCGAAATAATTACCTGAGGAATTCCACAGAATGGGAAGAGTTCGTGAATGAATGCATTCAATATTTCTCCCGAATTTATTTCTTTAAGAGGCACAGCGAACAAGTACTTACTGTAGCGGTCAATTAACGTAAGTAGGTATTTGTACCCTCTCGCATTAGGTAACTTAAGTATATCCACATGAACGGCTTGAAACTTCTTTGTTACTTCTTTAAAAACACCGTAATCAGGACTTATACCTGGTACTGTTTTATTTTTTTGACATGCTGAGCACGTGCGGATAAACTGTTTTATTTTTTTATGCATGTGCTGAAACACAAATTCATTTTTTATGCTCAGGAGGGTTTTATTCACACCCAAGTGTCCTTTATTGTGGTATTCGCTGATTACCTTCTGCACACTGTTTTCAGGCACAAAAACGCGCGCATAGTTTAAAGATACATCGACAATTAATTCTATCTCCTTTCCGTCATAAAAGAATTTCTGTTTTATTAACTTCAAAGTAGTTTTCTCTTTCTTCGCCATCAGATCGCTCAGGTACTTATCAGACTGTTGGTGTAGTCTAATTTCTTCAAAGTCCAAATCTCGTTTGAAATGCGAGACTAATATCTTTGCATTTTTATCAAACGTTGTTACTAAATTTATTTTTGCAATTTCCAATATGGCCGCTTCAGTGCGACTGCTATTTTCATTTCGACAAGACAGATCTATCGGCGCGTTTTCATTCATTACCAAGTTAATAGCACCTACGTCAGTCGCTATAGTATTCTCAGCCGATTGCTCATTGGCCGTCGTGAATTGGTGGGCGGAGTCACAGACTACACTATTTGAACCTGCATCTTCTCCTACCTCATCCTCATCTCGGGTAATATTATTCGCAAGTAAATATTTTAGTAACGCATTTTGATTTTCGGTAATTAACTCCATCGTGATATTAAAAGTACTCAAAATAGCGAGTTCCCTCAATTCCCTAGCATTATAATTTTGTACATCATTAGCATGCTTTATCTTATATACAAACGCACGAGAGCACGTACAGATGCGTACAGGCTTTCCCGCTAAAATTGAACCATATTTCTTGAATAATTTCGTTAACCCCAATAATAGCTTATTTACTTTTTTCTGTTGTATTAAAAGACCCACTATAAAAAGCAAAAGGAGTCCCATTCTCATCGTCAGACATAATTACCGTATTAAAAGCTTTATGATTTGCATAAATGTACACTTTGAGAGGCGCATCAACTGCTGGAAACCTGAGCCGAGAGGCGTGACGAATCGCTTGTTTTATATCTACAAAAGACTTCTCAGCCTCGGGAGACCACGTGATTTTTATTAAGGCTATTTTTCCCTTTAAATAATAATAATAGTATACAAAGGCAATGTTAGATTTGTAAAACATGGTATTTTGGCGATGAAATTCTGCCAACGAACGAACGCACTTCTTTTATGGTTAACGGTCGAGGAACATTAATTATTTCCTTAACTTTTTCAGATAATGGCGCCAGCCCTTCTTCCGTCAAGTCAAAACCCAAATAACTTAACCTTTTTACACCAAATTCGCATTTTTTTTATTTAAACAAATTTTAAAAAATAATTTTAATCTCTCAAATACTTGTTTAAGTATCACGTGGTGTGATAAGTCTTTGGTCCCTATCAAAATATCGTCTAAATACACGTGTACACTGGGAATGCCTTGAAGTAATATAGTTAAAAATCTCATAAAACAGGAACTCGAATTTTTAAATCCCATCGGTAATTGTCTAAAAGAAAAATTGCCGATCATTGTACTAATAGTAAAATAATGTTGATCGGCTTCTGCTAAAGGCAGCAGATAGTACGCGTTCGTGACGTCGAGTTTACTTAATACCTTTGTCCCATGAAGCCCACTAAATATATCATTTATATTCGGCATAGCAAATACATCATTTTTCGCCACAGAATTAAGTTTTCTAAAATCACACACGATTCGTACCCCTCCCCCATTTTTTTCCAAAACGCTGATTGGGAAACTCCATTGCGATGGTGCCCTCTTTAAAACTTTCGCTTTTACTAAATTTAATAGCTCCCTCTTTGTTTGTTCGAATAATTTATGAGGAATACGACGAGGTTTAAGCTTTATTGGAACTCCGCTTATATTAGTTTTATAAGGAAAAAGTGAAGCTAATTCCCTCAAGATAGCAGTTGGAATGCTCGTCTCCTCTCCCCCACGTAAAGCACAAGTATCTCCCCCCCATTTTTATTCTTAAGTTTCGACTCAGCGTTCCCCCCTCCCCCAAATTCTCTGAACAAATCATCCCAAGCTTTAAGCTGCTCTTCCCGAACCTTAAAATTTTCCGGTAAATATGCATTTATAAATAAATGTTTAAAATTCAACTACCAGATTATTAACTATAGGTATATCAAAAGTTCATTAGGAGCTACAGAAGAAGAAAATTGAGAGAGTATGAATAAAAGCCTTATCTCTACAAATCGTGTTATTACATAAATTTATACCTTCTTTGCTCTGAGTATCCGTTAACACATCTGTCTCAAAATTAATATTAAACGAAAATTTTTTTAAAAACGGCATACCTAATATACAAATTGGCAATTTAGTTGTTAAAAATTCTACATCATAAGTTCTCTTTAACCCAAAATCAATTGTAACAATTTCGCGCGAGTATATGTCAATTACGGTATCATTGGCTGCTTTAATTTGACCAATAATCGATACATTCTGGTCTCCATCCATAGGGAGTAAATTGATCTCACTCCCACTATCTAAAATAATAAAGACTCTTTTTTGTAATTTATTCATAATAGTATAAAGTTTATAATCTCTTACATTATTTAATACAGACATATTATTTATGACCGGACTTTCTCCAGTCGGAGCATTAGTAATTAATATATTTTGTGAGCTGCTAGAAGCCAGCGTGGGTATCGTATGGGTTACATCGATACTCTTATTAATAGTCGGGATACTCAGAGCTTCATTGGAAGGAGGATGACCTCCTTGTACATGCCATGGAGCCCTTCGCTCGTTACTCTTAAAATTACTCAAAGCTACCTCCCTATTATTATTATTATTATACCCATTAGAATACCAAACATACCTATTATTATTCATATTATTATTATTATAATTATTATTAAACCTACTAGTATACGCATGCAAATTATTTACTTCAGCAAAATTCCCATAATTAAAAATACGATAATTTTCATCTAAAATATTCACCTCCCCCTCTAACTCCTGTTCGAGGGGGGATCTGATGCGTTTCCCTGCCTCCTCTGAGGATGTGACTCATGGGCTTGCTGACTTTCTCCATTTGGCGGGAATACCAAAGAATACATAGGACAAAATTCCGAATGACAGGTGTAACTTCTATGTAAATATCTGGAGTGTGGTTTACATAACTCGCCTAACAACTCCGCATTTACAGTGTTGCCTTGTTTACGTTCTCTAGGAGCATTTCTTCTATTTTGAAATGACGGTTGTTCTTCTCCTCGAGTCGGTTTGGCAGCGGCCTCACTCAGCTGTCCTGCGACTTTGGTGAGAGACTTGAGAAGCCCTTTCATTTCTCGAAAGAACTCTCTGTTTACTTTAGCCTCTTCTGAAACTGGGGAATTGTTGTTGTTGTTGTTTGCATTTCGACTTTCCTCATGTGATCCTCTCTCGTGTGTTGGGAACTGTTCTCCTTGAAGATGATTTACTGCCCCCCAATATTCTCTCCCTCTTCTTTCGTGGGGGGTTTCGTAGTCATTCCTATAAAAGTTCTTATATAAGTTATCTGCTACTTTTGTAATTTTTTCAAGACTGCTATCGTCTGCCAGAGTCATTAAACTTTCTTGTATGCGAGATGGCAGCTCATTAATAAACAATTCATGCACAAAAGGAGCACTGTTTTCAGCAAGCAGATCGAATCCTATTCTTCCCATAACATCACGAACTCTTGCCAAGTAAACCGAAGGAAGCTCTTCTTTTTTTCTTCCTTTTTTGAAAATTTCACTGATTTGACTTCTAAGATTGGGGGCGTACGCTTCCTCTATCGACGCAATTAACTTTTGAAAGCAATCTCCCCCCAATGGAAATTTGATGGTTGCTACAATATCATGGGGAAGGACGGAAGCCAATATTCTTACGCGTTCTTTTGGATCATCCACTCCATTAAGTTTGAAAACGGTAATCGTAGTGTGTAACCAAGTCATCATATTACGCAAATCTAACTTTGGAATAGCGCCAATAGGCAGACTGGTCTTTGGAGTCCCCCCCAACGAGGGGGAGACTGTGGGGGTAACAGATCTTGCTCGTAGCGGGGTATGTAGGTCCTGACTTCCTTCCCCATCGGAGTTCGAATTTTCTTCTCTCCGAATTGGAGATTTGGGGGAAGAGGGGGAGACGTTCGAAGTTTTTGCAGATGCTTTTGGTGTAGTACTTGACTTTCCCCTACCCCTCCCGGTCTTAAACCGGGGAGATCTTTTTTTATGGCTAGGCATGTTAAATTCTCTTCTGCCCGTTTCTTTTTTTTTTTTTTTTTTTTTTTTTTGCCGGGGATTTTTTTTTAAAATTGGGTTTTTTTTTCAAGACTAGCGCCTTTTTAAAAATAAAGGGATTCTTCACGTTATGTAATAAAGTTTATGAGAGCTATGTACCAACGCACTAAGACTTTATTTTGTTACCAAAAATTTTTTCACAGTATATGGGTCACTTCACTTAGCACTATATTTGTTTATTGGCACTTTTCACTTTGACAATCACCACTTTTATTTTCTTTGTTATGTGCCCCCCTAGATCAGAAAGGGGGGTTTTTGTTGTCACTCTGGGGTCACCAAAACTATGAACAAAGACTGATCTCTATAATGATTAATTGGCCCTATTTAAGAGATCACCTTGATATAGCAAATAATAATTTGGAATAGTGAAACGCTTCTTTAATTATTTCTTTATTAATTACTTCTAATGATTATTTTACATGGACACAATTTAAGTGATTTCACTATTGTTCAAAAAGAAATATTAATTCTTACAATATCAATTATTATTTAAAGGTGTCTTTGATAACCTTACAAGTTATGACAGAGAGCGTCAAGATGTTCGCACTCTGATCTACATTTTCTAACTGACTCATCTATTGGCACTCCATGGGTGACAAGAGTCACCTCGGTGACCTTGATCCTATACCACCAGAAAGAAACAGTTGTTCCTGCAACAGGACTTTTTATTACAAGCTTTTCTCACAGCTGTGCACCAGAAATCTGGGTAGCACTTACATATATCCTTTATAAATTTTATACAATGTAACGAGTACGGTACATATATATATATATATATATATATATATATATATATATATATATATATATATATATATATATATATATATCCACCCTTATGTATATATATATATATATATACTATATATATATATGTGTATAGACACTATATATATATATATATATATATATAACTATATATATATATATATATACATATATATATATATATATATATATATATATATATATATAACTATATATATAACAACATATATATATACTTCACTATATATATATATATATATATATATATATATATATATATATATGACATCTTGTGGGTACGATCGGTAACTACCGAGGGTAGAAGTTTTGCGAGGTTGTTGAGTCTAGGCGATTGACTCTCTCTCTCTCTCTCTCTATATATATATATATATATATATATATATATATATATATATATACATAATATATATATAATATATAACATATATATATATATATATATATATATATATATATATATATATATATATATATAAACCTATATATATATATATATATATATATATAACATATATATATATGCTATATATGCTGCGCTGCTAACTATATGCTGCTATATATATAT
>JABUQX010116312.1:25000-32292 GCA_015478945.1 Trachelipus rathkii | reverse complement strand
AGAGAGAGAGATCTCTCTCTCTCTCTTCTCTCTCTCTCTCATCTCTCTCTCTCTCTCCCTCTCTCATTCTCTCTCTCTCTCTCTCTCTCTCCTGCTCTCTCTCGTTCTCTCTCTCTCTCTCTAATATTATATATATATATTATTATATATATTATATGTATATCACAAGATTTATTTATATTTTGAAAATAGTTTATTTTTATTTAATTTTTTTTTATAAAATTTGGTTTTTCTTTAATTGTTTGTTCAAATTCTTCACAAGAAATATAAGGCAACTCTACTTAATTGAGTAGAGTTGCCAATTTTGGGGATATTGTGATTTATTTTTTAAGACGCTCGGAGGAGGCTTTGTTGGAAATTTCTCCGTCAAGAATTCGAAAAAACAAGATAGGTTTTCCCTTTACGTTGGCCATGACAACCAGGGTTCTTAAAGCAGGGTTCTTAAGCTCTCTAGTAGGCACAAATCGAAATGCCTCCAGTCAATGATTCATATGAAAAATAATGTTTCGGAAGAAAATAAATGATTTTAATTTAAAATTAGCGTTCTTGAATAACATTTTAAACATTATTTTAATAGTAATAAATAGTAATTTGAATAATTTTATTACATTAGTTTTCTTTTTTTTTTTTTAAGAGGAGGCCCGGACCTCCTGTGCTTCCCCCGTAAGCAGCGACCTGATATATATATATATATATATATATATATATATTATATATATATATATATATATATATATATATATATATATTATAAATATATTTTCTCTATATCCTTATATATATATTATATTTATATATATATATATATATATATATAATATAATCTTACAGCAAAAGTATTAAAACTAGCTTATAAAATTTATAAGTAAAGGTCATTAATTTAATATAATTTTTATTTGTTGTTACTATTTTTACAATGCATTATTATGAAAAAATTTGAAAAACCCAAGTGGGCAAAATAGCGGTTTTTTTCAAGTGGGTTTTTTGATATAAACGCGGGTTGTTTTTTTTTCGGGTCGGGCCAACTTCATGCCAACCCTGGCTCGCGGCATCTCCGCTCAAACACATTGGTCAAAGAAGACAC
The DNA here is from genome assembly GCA_015478945.1 of Trachelipus rathkii. NCBI lineage: Eukaryota > Metazoa > Arthropoda > Malacostraca > Isopoda > Trachelipodidae > Trachelipus > Trachelipus rathkii. The sequence goes on along the minus strand of JABUQX010116312.1, from coordinate 31,208 downwards.
AGAACCCTTGTAAGGAGACCACTCTAGATCCGAGTACATTTTGTATATGTAAATACTGCAATTAAACCGCAGTTCAATTTGTATAGATAAAATAACTCCTTGAGTGATTCTTCACTTACCAGGATTAGATCCCGGGCCCTCACAGAAGGTATGCTAAGCGTGTTACCACTTGGCCAACGATAGAGCACTCTTTCATAGGTTTAAGTTGCATATCTTTTTAGCTCATTGTAGGTATAATAAATCACAATGTCATTTACTAGATTAAAGAAGTTATAAGTAAGTTGTATAATAGCTATGTTAGGACAGTATTATTGTGCACAAGTTTGGGCCCCCCTATTTAAGAAAAGACAAAGATAAGCTGGAGTGAGTGCAACGTAGAGCAACATGGATGATTACTGGGTTTAAGGGTAAAAGCTATGAGTAGAGACTTAAGGAGTTAGGTATGTTTTCTGCTGAAAGGCGATTTCTTAGAAGCGACATTAATCATGATACAAGTCTATAAAGTATTTGCATCTATTGATAATACTGAGACAAATAAATTCTTTATAGTAGATAATGGATGAGAGGCCAGGGGACAAAATAAGAAAATTAACAAGATGACATGTAATCTTGATACAAGAAAACATTCATTCAGCAATAGGGTTCTTAATTTTTGGAATGGTTTCCAACAGGAGGTTGTTGAGTGTGACTCACTTGCAATGTTTAAGAAAAGATTAGATAGGTACCATATATGGATGGTTTGGGCATCAAATATAATATATTTTGGACTAAAGCCAAATCTGGGCAGGTTTTAGTTAGTTGTTGAGGTAAATCTGCATGTGTTACTTACTACGGCAGTAATGCATGTACCTATCTGTGTTTTTGCTTTCGGATAGTAGTGCATATACTGTATATTGGTATTTGTTTAAGTATATTATTGACAAGCCTTAGGGTGCAGTGTTGGTTGTTGCACATTGCAAGGTCAATGTGTTTTGATAAAATATATGTAAAGTTTTTGACTGGAACAGTAATTTAGTGTATTTTCCAAAAGCCATTATAGTTCTTCATCTCAAGATTTCATTACCATTTAATATACAACTTTGCAATAAAATTTAAAAATTGAAACTTTTTTCATTCTTCATTTATTTCAAATATTTAAAAGGCATATTAGTGCAAATCTTGAATAAAATGGGGCCTAAAGATATTAATATGAAACATAATATAGTTGTTATTGTTGCATATTTAATAAATTTTAAAAAATATCTCAATTTTTTGAAAATAGCAGCTAAAATTTAAAAAAAAAAAAAAACAAACTTTCAGATTTTTTTTTTTTAGGATGTAGGTACTTTAGTTGCAGCACATGGATATCTTGAAGTGGAATGTGTTGGGGCAATGCCTGTTATTTGGGTATGCAGTGATCTTTTTGGGTTGATTGAGTATGAATGTTTTGATAATGGAAGTGTCTGGTGGTTAGGGGGGGTAATTGTGTTATATGTTTTGGAGTAATATAATGCTGGTGTGATTTTTTTTCTTCTAGGTGTGCAAGGGGTTGTTGTAATGTTTTGATGTAGGGAGTGTGATTTTATTGAGTAGGATGATTATTTCTCTTTGTAGCTTGAAGAGACAATATTTTGTAATCTTTAATCATATCTCTACAAAGAAATTTCAACAACAATTTTTTGTTTTTAAAACTTTCCATAGATCATTGACGTTGCTCCTATTCTGGAACACTTGCAACATAAAAATATCTTTTTAGACTTAGGGCATAACTCTGTGGCAATAGTACGACTATAGCCCAAAGCAAAGAAGTTTCCCAATTTCACCTCCTGCTTATAATTTGACCACAGTAAAAAATTGATTTTAGTATTTGATTATACTTTCAGATTTAAAAGCATTCTTTTAGACAATTTAAGATTACCACTAATATTCAGAGAAATCTGTGTTTATCTGATTTTTGTTCATCATAACTATTCAAGAAACTACACATATAAAAATGACACAAAGACGTGAAACTGAACACTCAGTTCAGAATAGTAATATGGAAACATCAGACAGACTCCAAGATAATGATGACCAAAAAGGTAAATAAGGAAATAAGTTTATTTTGTATATTGGCAAGTAATATTAAAGTGTTAGATGGGTTTTATTACCGGTATATATTTATTTTTTGGTGATATATATATATATATATATATATATATATATTAATTATATATATATATATATATATATATATATATATATATATATATATATATATATATATATTATATATATATATATATATAATATATATATATATCAGTGGGCGTTATATAGGGGTAGGCAAGGTAGGTAGCTCCTACCCAATATTTTTTAGGTTTTTAAAATAATTGAAATTAAATTGTACAAAAAAAACCTAAATTTATTAAATTTTAATATTCAAAAGTTAAAAAAAGAAGCTTTTTGCATCATAAATTAAAAGAAAAACACCACAATAATAATAGCTATAATAATTATTGAATTCATTTAGAAATTCTCGCTCTTACTCTGATCTTAATAGTAAAATTATTTACCCCAGGCGGACGAATGACGTCATTTTCATCGTCAACTTATAAAGGAGCGGGCTAGTCTGTCCTACCTATAATAATCGATAAAATATATGAAATCTTTCGTTCTCGATCTTCCCGTAAATATGTACGAAATATGTGGCTTGTGGCAGTTTCTTTGAAATTTTGTATCGAATGAGTCTGATTGATCTTCTCATATTGAATATTAATTTTATATAGCTTTATTTAAGTGGTATTTAAGCATTATATACATAAAATAAAGTGAAATAATGCATAATGGAGTAAGTGTAGATTTTATATTAAAGAAAAAAACGCTTTAAAACTTATCTATAAAACGAGAGCTCTATTTTAAAAAATGATAGGCCTAAAGAAATAACTCAATTGGAATGTGATTTAAAATTAAGTATATTTGGTAAATATAATGAAAACAAGCTTTTCATAAATAAATAGGTAGGTATTATAATTATTAAAATATGTGTTTTGATGTTTTCGTTAGCTATATATATATATATATATATATATATACTATATAATATATATATATTATATATATATATATAATATATATATATTATATATATAATATATATTATATTATATATATAATATATATTATATATATATATATATTAGTGATGCCCGAATACCATGGTAATCGGTATCGGTATCGGTGGTATCGGTCGATTTTTGAGGTATCGGTATCGGAAAATTTGAGAGTAGTAGTATTGGGTATCAGGTATCGGTATCGGTAAATTTTGCCGATACCTTTCCGATACCACACATTTTGCCGTCTTTAATTGATTCGGGGGGACCCACGGGGACGTAACCTCGTATAAACCGAGGGTTACCTCATCATCTAACCACTCTCCATATTTTAGCACGATACGATAAGTTCAGAGGCGGAGGCAGGCTGGCTCTCAACGTCGGCGTCAACCGGATGCCGAAGACGCGGCCACGGCGGAATCGCAACGTCGGATGCGTAAAAAAAAAACGATCCCTTACAGGGATCGTTTTTCGACTCAAGATTCGATTTCCTTCGAAATCGAATAATTGGTATAATAAATAATAATAACATTGGGTTGTAATGTGCACGCAACGCGCGCTCGCTCGCTTCATCTCTCACGCGCATTGAACACCTGGGTCGATGATTAGCTGTTAGGCCTAACTCAATCTCGGATTTGGGAAAGCCAAAAGGGTATAAACGCGGGCGTAGCGGCTACGCTCTCGGGGGTGACCCCCTCTATATACATCCTACAGACTTGAAATTACACGGATTCGAGCTTAACCCATACATAGATTATATTCCAAGTTTCAGAACCGATACCTCTTATACTTTTTTGAGAAAAAGGTGGTATCGGTCAAACTGTAACAGTAACTACTATATATTATATATATATTATATAATAATATATATATTATATTATATATATATAATATATATATATATATATATATATTATATAATTAAATTAATAATTTAATATATATATATATATAATATATATATATATATATATTATTATCTCAACATGTCCCAACTCTGGTGGAAGGGTGGTTGTTGGTAGTTGAAAGGTTTTGAACTTATCAACACCAATTCTCGAAAAGTAGGATTTAATAGAAGGGGGTTTTCAGCCCCCTCCTGTCAGACTAAGAGATTTTAAAAAATTTCTTCATTGACTCACGCGACTTCGAAGACGCAAGCTTCACCTTTTTAGAAATTAAAGTTTCAAATTTCTTCTTCTTTTTTTAATTTTGCAAATGCAAAAACGAAAACGGTCTAACATACAGTGGTCAGATAGATATGGAAATTATCAGACAAATTGCGGATAGTTATAAATATAAGCATTATTTTTATATAATATATATATATATATATATATATATATATTATATATATATTATATATATATATATTATATATATATATTATATATATATATATATTATATATATATATATATATTATATATATATATATATATATATATCCGCAATTTGTCTGATAATTTCCGTATCTATCTGACCTACTGTATGTTAGACCGTTTTCGTTTTTGCATTTGTGCTTACGAAACCGTAAGAATGCTCGAGTTTGCGTTCGTTTTTTGTCAACTTTGCGCAAAATCGTGAAAAATGCTCACCGAAGTAAGGAATTTCCTTAATTCTATAAGGCTGCTATTTCCCGTGCTTGCCGAATTTAGCACGTTCTTACGAAAAAATGTAAACAAACAAGATGGCGGCGTGGTAGGTCCTTTTGATTTGATGAATGTTTCATTCAATAAAATTTAGCTTTAAATCTAATTTCTTCCAATTCCTTCATATTTGGTACAAAGGTACTTGTTCATTTCTTTGTAATTAAAAATGGTGCATAAATTTTTTTTTTTTTGTTGTTTATTCCAAACCCACGTGGTCCATCATAACAGCTGATTTCCAATTGTTTGTTTAACAAAAGTAACTTTATAATGAAAATTCGCGGTTTTATTGCACAAAATTCATGCTTACTGGGTAAGCATTTCTTACGAGCGTAAGCACAAAATGACAAAAACGACGAAAAACGGTCTTAATATAGGCGTTTACGTTTTTGGCATTTGTGCTTACGAAACCGTACGAAATGCTCGAGTTTGCGCTCGTTTTTGTCAAACTTGGCGCAAAATCGCTTAAGAAATGCTTACCAAACGTAAGAAATTTTCGTTAATTCTATAAGGTTGCTATTTCCTGTGCTTGCTGAATTTAGAACGTTCTTACAAAAATATGTTTGCAAAAAAATGGCGGCGTGGTAGGCCCGCTTGAATTAATGAATATTTCATTCAATAAAATCAGTTTTAAATCTAATTTCTTCAATCGATAAACTCTATCACAATAGTTGATCAATAATTATTAGGTTCTATAACTATTTCTTTATTTTTTTTTTCTGTTTTTACCCAATCGAATGGCTCCCTCTCAAGCAGCTGATTCCCATTGTTTGTAAACAAAGTAAACCACGTAAGAAATCGTGTTCGTTTTATGCAGGGAAATTCGTACTGAAACTGTGTAAGCATTTTTTACCGAGCATAAGCACAAATAACAAAAACAAAAACGGTCTAAATTTATACTGTGATATATATATATATATATATATATATATATATATATCAGCAATTCGATATACATATTTTATATATATATATATATATATATATATATATATATATATATATATAATATATATATATATATAATATATATATATATATAGTATATATATATATATATAATTGGAGAGTTCCTAGGGAAAGTATCTCAATAAAAGGCTAAAATAAAATAAAATTCATTCTATAGTTAAACGTTTCGTATTATTACAATACATCTTCACTTCAGTACCGTTTATTAAATAAATGAAAAGGTTAACAATTACGAGTTTGATGAACTAATTAAAATAATTAATTGAGAAAAATTAAAATATCAAAAAAAAATTTTTGTGTAAAAGTATAGAAAAAGGTTCAAAATCAGAACTAAGTTTGTTTAATATTAGAAATAAAAGAGAATAAATAAAACAAGAAATAAATAAAGAGAAAAAAAGGAAAGAGGAGGAAAAAGGAATAGATAGTTCCGGCAATCAGGAGTGGGCAAAGAAATCTTCATGGATGTTAAAAGTGGGTAGGTTAAGTGTGTTTATATATAAAGATTCCAAAATTTTAAGTTTC
>JABUQX010116312.1:2500-15000 GCA_015478945.1 Trachelipus rathkii | reverse complement strand
TTAAGAGTGAATTTTATTTACAATGGTAGGGTACATAATTAAAAGTATTTTATTAAATAAATTGTTAAAAAGTAAAATGTAAAATGTAAAAATGTAAAATGAGAAATGAGAAATGTGAAAAGTAAAAAGTAAAAAGTAAAATGTAAAATGTAAAATGTAAAACTAAAAAGTAAAAAGTAAAATGTTAAAAGTTAAAAGTAAAAAGAAAAAAGTAAAAAGTAAAAAGCATGAAAACACTTTAAAAGTTAAAACGAAATACAAAAAGAAAAAATAAAAATGAAAATGAAATAAAATGTAAAATGTGAAATGTAAAAAGTAAAAAGTAAAAAGTAAAATAAAAAGTAAAATGTAAAATGTAAAAGGTAAAAAGTAAAATATAAAATGTAAAACGTAAAATGTAAAACGTAAAATATAAAATGTAAAAAGTAAAAAGTAAAAGGTAAAAAGTAAAAAGTAAAAAGTAAAATGTAAAATGTAAAAAGTAAAATGTAAAATGTAAAATGTAAAATGTAAAAAGTAAAAAGTAAAAAGTAAAAGTAAAAGAAAAAGAGAGAAAAGTTTAAAAGTAATGAGGTAAAAAGTAAAAAGTAAAAAAATAAAATTTAAAAAGTTAAAAAAAATGAGAAATAAGAAAAAATGTAGAAAAAGTTTAAAATGTATTGTAAGTAAAGAGTAAAAATAAAAAAGTAAAATTAAAAATGATAAAATGTAATAAAGTTAAATATAAAATAGTGAAAACGTAAAATATAAAAAACGTAAAATATTAAAATATTATAAAGTAAATATTAAAAAGTTAAAAAAAGTAAAAAGGTAATAAAGTAAAATTGTAAAATGTAAAATGTAAAATGTAAAATGTAAAAAGTAAAAAGTAAAAAGTTAAAAAGTAAAATGTAAAATGTAAAATGTAAAATGTAAATTTAAAGTAAATATTACAAGAACAAAGTAAATAATGTAAACTTCTAAAATGTAAAATGTAAAAAAGTAAAATGTAAAATGTAAATGTAAATGTAATGTAAAATGTAAAATGTATAATGTAAAATGTAAAATGTAAAATGTAAAAAGTAAAAAGTAAAAAGCAAAAAGTAAAAAGTAAAATGTAAAATGTAAACTGTAAACTGTAAAATGAAAAATGTAAAATTGTAAAATGTAAAAAGCTTAAAAGCCAAAAGGGCAAAAGCAAAAAAGTTAAAAAGGTTAAATATGTTAAAATTATAATGATTGAAAAAAGTATTTAGTAAAAAATATAAAAAAAATAAATTTTAATTGTAAAATGTCTAAGTGGTAAAAGTAAAAGTAAAATGTAAATGTTAAAAAATGTTGAAAAGTAAAAAGTAACAGACGAAAAAGTAAAATAAAATATGAAAGGTAAAAAAGTAAGAAAGTAAAATGTAAAAGTAAAAAGTAAATATAAAAGTAAAATGTTAAAAGTAAAATGTAAAAAGTAAAATGTAAAAGTAAAATGTAAAATGTAATGTAAAATGTTTAAAATGTGAAAAAATAAAAAATAAAAAGTAAAATGTAAAATGTAAAAATGTAAAACTAAAAAGTAAAAAGTAAAATTTTAAAATGTTAAAAGTAAAAAGTAAAAAGTAAAAAATTAAATTGTAAAAGTTAAAAGTAAAATGTAAAAAGTAAAAAGTAAAATGTAAAAAGTAAAAAGTAAAATGTAAAATGTAAAATGTAAAAAGTAAAATGTAAAATGTTAAAAGTAAAAAGTAAAAAGTAAAATGCAAAATATGAAATGTAAAAAGTAAAAAGGGTAACAGTTAAAGTAAAAATCTTAATGTAACTAAAATGTAAATGCCAAATGTAAAAAGTGAAAAAGTAAAAAAGTTAAAAAGTAAAATGTAAAAATAAAAGTAAAAGTGTAAAAGAAAAACTGTAAGCTCACTATGTAAGATGTAAAATAAAAATATAAAATGTAAAAGTAAAAAGTAAATGTAAAATGTAAAAATGTAAATTTTTAAATTGAAAAATGTAAAATGAAAAAAGTCAAAAGTAAAAAGTAAAAAGAAAAAGTAAAATGTCTAAAGGTAAAAATAAAAAGTTAAAAGTAAATGTTGTAAAAATGGAAATTGTAAAACTGTAACTGCTTAAAAATGAAAAAATGTTAAAATGTAAAATGTTAAATTTAAAATGTAAATGTAAAAAAGGTTTACATGTGCGAATCCAAAAAAGGAAAAAAGTAAAATGTAAAATGTAAAAATTAGATGCATATATTAAATGTAAAATGTAAAAATGTAAAATGAAATGAAAAGAAAATGTTAAAATGTTGGTGCTTGTTGCAAAACATTCAATGGTTCTAGAGTAAATGAACTATTTTTACTTTATAATTTTAAAATGTAAAATGTAATATGTGAAAAGTAAAAGTAAAAAGTAAAAGTTAAAATGTAAAAAGTTAAAATAAAATTAAAAGTAAAAAGTAAAAGGTAAGAAGTAAAAAGTAAAATTGTAAATGTTAATGTAAATGTAAAATTTAAATGTAAATGTAAATGTAAAATGTAAAATGTAAAATGTTAAAATAAAATGTAAAATGTAAAAGTAATGGACAATATAACTAACACGAAATCCGTTACCAGTATGTGGATGGGAAATGAACGATGATTGTTATGAAATATTTAGAGTCTTTTAGGGAAAGTTGATTAAGAAATTGAATTTTGTTTAAAAATGATTAATATTCAGAAATTTGTAATGTAAGAATGTAAAATGTAAAAAGTAAAATGTAAAATGTAAACTGTAAACTGTAAAATGAAAAATGTAAAATGTAAAATGTAAAAAGTAAAAAGCAAAAAGCAAAAAGTAAAAAGTAAAATGTAAAATATAAAAAGTAAAAAGTATAAAGTAAAAAGTAAAAAGTAAAAAGTTAAATGTAAAATGTAAAATGTAAAATGTAAAATGTAAAAAGTAAAATGTAAAGTGTTAAATGTTAAATGTGAAAAGTAAAAAGTAAAAGGCAAAAGTAAAATATAAAATGTAAAATGTAAAATGTAAAAGTTAAATGTAAAAAGTAAAAAGTAAAATGTTAAAATTTAAGAAATAGTATAAGTGATTAGTGAATGTAAATGTGAATTTAAATAAAAGTAAAATGTAAATGTAAAATGTAAAATGGTAAATGTAAAATGTAAAATGTAAAATAAAAAAAACACAAAAAGTAAAAAGTAAAGGTAAGAAGTAAAGAGTAAAAAGTAAAATGTAAAATGTAAAATGTAAAATGTAAAATGTAAAATGTAAAATGTAAAATGTAAAATAGTAAAAAGTAAAAAGTAAAAAGTAAAAAGTAAAAAGTAAATGGACAAAACTAACCCGAAATCCGTTACCAGGTGGATGGAAAGTAACGATAGATTGTTATGATTTACAGAAGCTTTTAAGATAATTTTAGAAGCTTTAGATGAAGTTGATATATGATCAAGAAATTGAATTGTGTTCAAAAACTTCAAATCTTTTGAAATTTGTAAAATGTAAAATGTAAAAAGTAAAATGTAAAATGTAAAATGTAAAATGTAAAATGTAAACTGTAAGCCCTAAAATGTAAAATGTAAAAAGTAAAAAGTAAAAAGTAAAATATAAAAATGTAAAATGTAAATGTAAATGTAAAATGTAAAATGTAAAATGTAAAATGTAAAATGTAAATGTAAAAAGTAAAAAGTAAAAAGTAAAAAGTAAAAAGTAAAAAGTAAATGGACAAAACTAACACAAAATCAGTTACCAGGTGGATGGAAAGTAACGATGGATTGTTATGATTTACACATGCTTTTAAATTAATTTTAGAAGCTTTAGAGAAATATATGATTAAGAAAATGAATTTTGTTCAAAAATTTCAAATCCTTTGAAATTTGTAAAATTTATAATATCAAAATATTTATTTTTCATTGGTGAAAATGGGTTAAATAACTATTAATTTTGTTTTGGATAAATGGATTTTTAAAATGAGTATAAAAACCGTTTAAAATAAGGTAGTACCATGGATCAATGAATAAGTTAAAAAAGTAATTAAGGTAAAAAGTAAAAAGTTATTTAAATACATTTGAATTTTAAAGGGAAATTTTAAACAATTATAAATGTTAAAAAATGAAAATGTAGAATTCAGTGTATTTTTTGTGATAATCACTGGTCTGCGATCATCTTTTTGCTTTGATTCAATTGTTTCAAGTATCTTTATTGTTATATTTAATGAGCCTGGTAATTAAAATCGAATCTGTTATTTTTTTTTTTTATTGCCAATCAGTGGTTCAGTTTTTTCTTTTTTCTATGAACTTATTTATATGAGCTTTAAAAAGTAGATGTTTGCTATACATATTATTTTTTTATGGGAGAAAACCCCTTACAAATGCTAGGAAAATATCATGCCATTGATATTAATGTTGTGATTTAGTAGTTGTTTTTAAGATCATTTATGTAGTATTCAAAAATCTTGATGTTGATCATGTTGCATCATTCTTAATTACATCTAGGGTAATGCATCACTATCTGAGTAATTTATTGAAGCACTTTTATGTAGCTCTATACACCACATTTGTCCGCTAACAGAATGTTGTATAAGAAGGCCGATTTTCCTCGTGGTTCGTCGAAACCAAAAGCAGTCTGTTTGTAGTAATTAACGTTGCCGTTTCATATACACTCTAATAAGGTGTAAGTGATTTAGTTTGCTATCAAATAATTTGTGAATATCGTGCTTGAGGACGGTCCTCGTCAACTGAACTATGCGTCAAGCATTGTCCCAGACCCTTAAAAATCCCCTCGACTCTCTATTATCGCTAGTCTGAACATTTTTTTTTAAAAACCTCAGGCGTTAAAAAACAGCAGGACGTGAACCAACCCCGAACCCCTCCGCCAAAAAAATTCTATTACCCAACGGATATTTATAGCATGTCTTGTACACTACTCCGGATTTTGAACAAAAAAACCAGAGAAAACATCTTTGATGCCAGGATTCGTCAGACCATAAACATCGCGTCACTCATGTTATTGAGAGTTGCTCTGTCACTGTGGAGGGACACCGACTGACACCTTGTGAGGCACTGGTTCTTATATGTTATTATAAATTTATGTTAGCGCATAATTACACATATCGCATTATATAGTAATTATCATTAGTTATATTAATTATATTATTAATTATTATTATTATTATTATTATTATTATAAATTATTATTATTATTTATTATTATTTGATTATTATTATTATTATATATTATTATTATTTATTATGATCATATTATTAATATTATTACATATTATTATTTTATTTTATTATATTTATTAATATTATATTATCTATTATATTATTATTATTTATTATTATTAATATATTATTAATTATTAATATTATTTATTACTTATATTTTATTTTATCATTATATATATATTACTATTATTTTATTTATTATGTTTTTTATTATAAATATCTTGTAATTAATTTAATCTAATTATTATTAATTATTTTTTGTTATTAATGTAATTATTAAACAATAACTGTAAATAATGTAAAATGGCATGGCCTAGTGGTTGGAGCATTCGGTTGTTGTTAACTCAGCAACGCGGAGTTTCCAACGTATCGAATCCCGTGACGAAGATAAAGGGATCTATTTGTGAATCATTTATTTGTATATTATAAAATAAGAATATCCGATAATAATTTATTATTATTATTATTATTATTATTATTTTATTAATATTATTATTTATTATTATATATGTATTATTATTATTATTATATTATATTTATTATTATTTTATTATTATCATAATTATTATTATTATCATTATTATAAGTCATTATTATTATATTATTATTATTATTATTTATTATTATTATTATTATTACTATTATTATTATTATTATTATTATTATTATTATTATTATTATTATTATTATTATTATTATTATTATTATTATTATTTATTATATTATGATTCGCGACAAGCGACGAGGATTATTATTATATTATTATTATATTATATTATTATTATTATTATTATTATTATTATTATTATTATTATTAATATTCCTATTATAAAAATATTTGTTATTAGTATTGTTGTTCCTATTCGTGTTATTACTATTATTTTAGTAATATAACATCAAATAATTATTGTTATTAATTAGTAATATTAGGAGTATTATTATGATTCGCATTATTATTTGTATTATTATTGTTATTGCTTGTATCCGTTTCTCGAGTAAATATTGCTCGAATACTATCAACAATATTCCTAGTATTATTCATCCTTTCTCTATAATAAGGGGGTACCTATCAAGCAAAATAACGATGCAGGGGTAACCTGGACCTATCAAGCAACCAATAGCAGTGTCCAATATTAGAGACAGCAATACCTTGTTCTATTTCCGTAGCCAACCATGTCTACGGAACATAAACACCAATATTCACATCATACCTCTTGCACCTTCCTAACACATTTACCTACTAAATGAGGAACTTTACAGGTAACTTTATTTAATACAAAACGCTTGTAATGATACAAAGATAATATCCTCCAAATTAGTCCCCCTATTTCGTAAGCACCCTGTATACAGATGTGATATTCAAAACAAATATTTTAGTAAAAGATATTGAAAAGACATTTGTGATAAAATATACAATTGTTAATTTATTTGATAACGATATTTGGATGTTATCAAAGCGAGAATAAAGTTTGTACGAAGTGGAGAGGATCCTTTAAGATAATATTGGGGGATATGGCATGTGTTTTAAATTATTTTAACTATGTTTTAATTATTTGAAATATATATATATATATATATATATATATATATATATATATATATATATATATATATAAATAGTTATATATATATATATATATATATATATATATATATATAGTAACCAACCTTAGCTATATGCTGCTTCTTCTGCTGCTATATAACATATATGCCAACCATATATATATATATATATATATATATATATAACTATATAAACATATGTTTAATTAGTTTGAAATCTATATAACATATATATATATACTATAATGTTCTCAGTATATGAAATAAAGAATAAAATATTCGGAATTTTTAATTTCGTTTTACAAAAAAAAAAACTGCCCGTTACAACAAAATCGGTATCAGCGCACAAAACTCCATAAAAAACACGTTTTTAAAAAACTATTTAATATAGTTCAAGTGACTTTTTTGTCTGTTAGGACTGACTGCAACAAGTGTGGTCAACCAGAGGTCTTTGTGCATCAAGTCTCCATTGCTGCCCATAATGTGGCAGTTCCCGGTTTTAGCCAAGGCTGAAAATTAAGAAGACCCAGCCTATTATAAAATGATAAGTTTTGATTTCTGTTTCACCTATACTTCTGCAATTTAAAGTATTGAATTTTGAAGATTTTCTACTATGTAGTTTGCTTGAGGAACATCCTTTTTAAGTCTGTCCAGCAATAGTCTGCAAGCATATTTGAATTCCAATTTCCCTGATAACGTTTTCGATAGTTGAAATATCTTGGTGGAATCGCTCACCACGCTCACGCTTATAGCGCCTAGATTTCAGTTAGGAAAAAGTCCAAGTGTGAATGAAGGAAATGTGTTTTTAGTGTTACATTGCTTTATAACTTCGAAGGAGTTCGGAAACTAGTTCTTCATAGTTGTCAGCTTAATATTGCCTAGAAACCCAGTTATGACCTTTTTAAGGATCTCCATGCAGGTTTTTCAATATTATTCAAGCTTTCATCAAAGTGATGGTGGTCCTTCATTAGCTCCCTTATTTGTGGGCCCACAAATATACCCTCTTTAATTTTAGCCTCACTGATTCTAGGGAATTTCTTATTTACGTATAGGAACCCTGGACCACTTTTATTCATCGCTTTTACAAAATTTTTCATTAACCAGAGTTTGATGTGCAAAGGAGGAAGATATACGAGTTCAGGTTTCACAAGTGGTTGAAAAATTACATTTTTATTTCCAGGTATTATATTTTTTTTAGGCCATTTCTTGACAAAATGATTTTTGCGATTTCTGCTATCCCACTCGCATAGGAAACAACAAAATTTAAACTGTCTTTGGTATAGAACTGACACAGTGCTATAACTTGTAAATCGCCGCATATATTCAAGAACTGTTCGTATCGTTTTTTCGATAACAAAATTTTCTTGTTGTCGTAGGTCTCTTTCATGTGGGCTCCATAGGCAATAGGAGTCCGAAGGTTTCACTTTCCAGTTTTAAGAAACTACCCGTCGATCTTCAAGATGTATCAGTACCTGTAGGAAGAGTCATATGAATGATCCATGATTAGGAACGCATCACATTTTTTTACATGCTGTCAGTAATGGACATTGCCTTCGATATATTTTTCAAATTACTTAGTCTACCGAAGAAAAAGCGATCGGAATTACTTCTTCGCGTGGCTTCGATAAGATGAGAAATTACCAATATCTGATCTGTAGAGTGAAATTTAAACGAATTTGAACGTATATATATATATATATATATATATATATATATATATATATATATATATATATATATATATATATATATATATATATTAAAATATATATATATAACTTACAGATATATATATATACATATATATATATATATATATAAATAATCAACAATATATTAATATCACACACTTCACATTCAACGTCCAGATATAAACTGAAGGCAAATGACTCATGAAAAACGTCGGACCGAGGTTTATTTTTATCGAGTTCGCTAAACATGTTTTTTCGTGTTTGGCGTTTATTTTATCTATTATTTTTGGTTCCTACTTATTATACGCTTTATATTGCTGGCGATCACCTTTTTTTTCATAAAATCGCAAGAAAATAGTTAAACAAAACAAGACATTTTACACTCTGTGAATTATATTGTTAGTTTATGAAATATGTAAAATTACAAAAGAAACTAAGCCCGTTGTGCAAATTTGGAGGTTATATTCGTTTTCAGCGTACCAAAATACATAAGAAACCGTTCATGATATCCATTTAACAAAATTTCTGTCGTCCAGTATTATCTAAAAATTATCTATCTATCTATCTATCTATGTGTCAGAATATCTATCTATCTATCTATCATTATCAAGCTAACAATCATTTATCTATCTATATATATATATATATATATATATATATATATATATATATATATATATATATATATATATATATATATATATATATATATATATATATATATTATATATATATATATACATATATATATATATATATATATATATATATATATATATATATTTATGTACTAGTCACTTGTTTGCATATATATATATATATATATATGCTGCACGCCAGTGTATGCTGCTGCTGCTGTAACAACAGCGCAACCAGCCAACCCAGCCACATGTACGCATAGTATAATATGATAACATATGTAATATATGCATAATAACATAGCGCATATAACCAGCCAGTATATATATATACTATATAATAATATGTATATCATATATAACTACTCTCTCTTCTCAGACCCATATGCACATATATGTAATAACCAACCAATAATATATGTAATATATGTATAATATATATATAATATATGTAATAATATATGCTAATATATATAATATAATATAACAATATCTTTATATAGTAAATAATATAATAATATAATAGCATATATATATAACTATATTATTTCCTTCTTTTCGCTAATAATATACATATATGTAATATATATGTATATAGCATAAAAATAATAATAATATATATATATGTAATATAATAATATAATATATATCATCTTCTTCTGATGATGTATTTATATATGGCATAATAATAATAATAATAATAACCAATATATATATTTATATGTATATAATAATAACTAATAATAATAATATATATATAATAATAGCTAACCAATATGTAACCAATATATAATAATATGTATCTAGTATAATAACCTTAATATATATATATATGTTTATATAATAATAATAATATATAATATATATATATATATATATATATAATAATAACATAATAATATAATAATAATAACCAATATGTATATATATATATTATATATATATAAATATACCATATATATATGTTTATAATATAATATATATAATAATAATAATAATAGTATATATATATAATAACATAACATAATATATATGGCATATAGCGCCAGCATAACCAACCTTTCTTCAAATATTATATGTATATTAGTGATGTATCCGGATGTTAAATTTGTAATAATCCGCGGATGCAGATGTCAATTTATCACATTCGAGGATGCGGAATATTTGATGTTGAATATCCGTGGATGCCGGAATTGCGAATGCGGATGCCGGATGTTTCCACTTCACCTATGTACATAAAGGCTATATATATATATATATACCCTTTTATAGCCATACCCAGCAACATATGCGCGCTAGCGCCTTATAGCCAGCGCCAGCCATATGTAACGCTGTAATAACATAGCCTTATATATGCTGCACTGTATATATATGAGGTTAACTCGCCGACTCTCCTGCGAGAGGACGCTGGTTCAATCCTCCTCGTAGTAGTCTGGGTTTTTATCTTCCTGGGGCAAGAATTAAAACTCGGCTGACACGAACACTTGGTGATGAAAGCCGGACTTAAAGTTCGATTTCCTCTAGTCCCCCCGTGTTACCCTCTGAGAAGGGGATTAAGTACGTTAAAAAGAAGTTTTTATTTATATTATAAGTAGCGCTATTAAAGCGATGAATTTGGACATTTGGAATGTAGGGTACATTCTATGATACTCCAGTCCCCAACGGTTCGCCCTTCTTTGGCTTATATTCACACTCTCTCTTACACAGGTGTAGAAACTCCGTAGGATATAGAGACCATAAAACACTAATACTATTACAGACAACACTTTTTTTTAATATATCCCTGTGTGTGGTGGAGAAAGAGTTCCCGCAGTGTATGTTCTGCGTGTCGTAGGAGGCGACTAATGGGACAGTGTTAGTTGGGAAGGAGGTTCTCTACCACTTATTTATACCCTAGGAATGATCATACATGCCTCGTACCTGGTCGTCATAGTTGTAAGCGAATTTGTATCTTCCTGCAAAATTGAATGAATCGTCTGGGGTTCATGGAATGTTACATGAATAAATAGTGAGAAAAAGAGAGAGGTGATGGATGTATTTAGAAAGACTAAATTTGATATGCTGTGTCTGAAATAGGGGTTCTCTTCAAAATCCAAACATTGTGTCCAGTATCCAAACCTACACACCGCAATTTGTCCAGTTCCTCATTCAGATAATCTTCCTGTCTAAAGCTCCCGATGAATTTACTGTTGACTCAGAGGATGACCCCTCCGATCATGACACAAGGTATCAAGATCCTGACTTTGAACCATCAACATCTATGACATGTTCACATCATGAAATCACACAGGAGGAGTTTAACGATATTGTGCGAGATCTAAAGCGATCACAAACAGACTTAGAGTTGCTGGCTTCTAAGATTCAGGGCTGGAATCTATTAGAGAAAGGTGTAAACATTAGTTCATTTAGAGGCAGACAGAGACAGTTTTGCAACTATTTTGCACAGAAAGATTGAATTGTATATTGCTGTGATGTTAATGGCCTATTTGGACAGACATTGCGACATGAGCATAAATCAGCTGAGTTGGGCCTGTTTATTGATTCCTCTAAACGTAGTCTCAAGGCAGAGCTGCTCTATATAAGTAATGTTTTTTCGTCTGTTACTGTAGCATATTCTACAAATACAAAGGAAAGTTACGAAGTTATGAGTTCTATACTTAACCTAGTTGAGTACACAACATTTAAATGACACATTTGGGGGGACCTGAAGGTCATTGGACTATTAACAGGCATGGAACAGGGATACATAAAATTCTGCTGCTTCCTCTGCAAATAGTACAGCCGCGACAGAAAAAATCACTACATTCGGAAAAAGTGGCCTCAAAGACATGATTTCAATCCTTGGACCAAAAACATATCACAAAAACCACTTGTGAATCCGCAGTTTGTCTTTCTTCCACATCTGCACATTAAACTTGGTTTGATGAAAATATTTGTAAAAGCTCTTGACGAAGGTTGTTAGGTTAGGTTAGGTTAGGTAAGGTTAGGTTAACTTACGTAACTAACCTAACCTAACCTAACTTAACTTAACTTAACTTAACTTAACTTAACTTATCCTGATCCTCGATCCTGTGAACCTGAATCTAATCCCAGATCCCAACCCAAAATCCTGAACTGAATTATTCACACACACACACACACACACACCACACACACACACACACCACACACACACACACACACATACAGGAGGAGTGAGGAGAGAGGAAATGGACCAGTGGAAATTGTCCAATCGTAATCCCACAGAAAACCTCACAAGCCACTGATCCACAATCCACACACACATACAGAAAGAGGTTACAGGGAGGAAAGAGTGAGCAGGAAAGAGGAGGAGTGAGAAAGAAAGAGAGGAAAGAGAGAAAGAGAGGAAAGAGAGGAGGGGGGGGGGAATGGAGGAATGAGTACAGAACATTTAAATGGCA
>JABUQX010116311.1:10000-29261 GCA_015478945.1 Trachelipus rathkii | reverse complement strand
GGTTCCGAAGGCTAGGCGCGCAGCGTTTTAAATTATATTTAGTTACCTATATTATAATTATATACTTATATTATTATTATTATTATTTATATGTGTATTATGATCTATTATTTTGTACCGTGATTTATGTTCTGAGTTTAATATATATATATTTTTACATAATTGATACTATATTAATACTCATATATATATATAGGTGTATATTTTTTGTAGGGTATATATGGTATGGTGTTACGTTATTATTTATATACATATATACTTTTACTATATATTAGTCGTTTATATATATATATATTCGACTATATTTTTCTCTAAAGTATAGCTATAGAAGTCCTTCCTCTTCAATATTTTTTTCTTATATATTATAGTCCTAGTTATCCAAGTTATGATCACGCACGTACTATAGTGTTATATTATATTGCCGGTAGTAAAGTTTCGGTTACTGCTATAGCTTATATGTACTATGCATATATCTAGGTACGAGTTATATTATGCGTGATTCGGGTAGTATTTGAAGTTATATTGTTGGTAAATTAATAGTTTAGCATATATAGTATCGATAGTGGTATCGTGTTGAGTGGTGCGGTCTAATACCGTGACCGTATCTATAGAATAAATAGTCTCTATCAGGTTTATTTTCCCGGTATCGCTTTATATAATTTCTTTTTCTAATATATATATATCCTTATAGCTTATATATTAATTACTATATTTATATAGTATATATATATTTCTATATAGTATTATTTTATAATATAGTATATATAGATTGTATTATATATATATATATACGCGTTATATATAGTTACTCACTCTCTCACGAAGGTAGCCATGATTAGTTCATAGAGTGGGGAGTTTTATTGACTGTTTAAATATATATGGACGTATGTTTATCATATCTTGTCATATAAAAAGATAACGCTAAGGTTGTTACCCATACTAGGTTACTCTTAGTACTCATTATAACTTTACTCACTATATAGTATGCGAGGTATATAGAATAATAACTCACCTAAGTAAACCTTACTATAGTTATATATTTAAATATATATATAGTTAGTAGAAATAAAGTGGCTAATGCCTTATATAATGTGCTATGATATAATATTCCGGTTTAATTTTCTAAGTATATATATACGTAAATATAGGGAACGCTAGTTTATATAGTAAATAATATGACTCAGGGTAGTGAGCCCTCTATCGATAATATTAGCTATAATATACACTCATTAATTATGAATACTTACTCTTATCTATATATATAGTAGAATATTTTTGTAATTATAGTAGCAATAGAGTGATGTAGATAAAGTTAATATAACTACATACTTATTGCGGATTATACTATTAGATAATTGTGTAGTACGTATATTTGCCTATCAATGTGATCCACGATTATCCTATTTAGTACGAACGTAGTACCGACGTGTATATATATTCGCTATATTATTTTGTATTTTTACTCACTTATCGATTAGTCGTCTCTTCTCACTATATCTATAATTATTATATATAGTGCGTATATATATATTGTGTGAGTACATAGAATATTAAGTATATTATATATATTATATATATATTTTTAGCATATATATAGCATATATTTTGTGCATATATATGTTCACTAATATATATATATAATATATTATAATTATTATATATAATATATATTAATATATACCGTACTTATAACATAAATTATATATGAGGGTCAACATCAATAAAGTATAAGTGAAGCTGTTGTGTGTTAACCAAGAGTTGTGTGTGTGACGAAGAGTGTGTCTTTTCTCACGGACCTTAAAAAATGTTATTAACGTATCTAGGGTTAAGTTTCATGAAGGGAAAACAACGAGTTGACGTATTTAATAAAGGACATGAATATTAGTTCTGTAAATCTAGTGTCCAAGTCGAAAGTGTAATTGACGTGAGTTTAAGAAGAAGAATATATTAAGAAAGATACTTATTTACAAGTAGTGGTTCGGTATATTATATTAGTAGGTAGCGCCTAAAGAGGAAAGGAAAATTACATAGACATATATATATGCATATATATTATAGGCGTTATGCTACATCACATCATTATTAAGGAAAATATTATTATGATTGTCATCTATATATTGATTAGATGAGGTAATACAAGTTTACCTACGTACAGGGTAAGACCGATCAATTATTTTATAGGCTATTTACGTATTAATATTGTAGAGATAGGTGAGTAATACGATAATATATGGATGTTCTAGGTAGTGAGACGGGGTACAGTAGTACTGTGTAGATACTAATTAAGATAATAGGTATGGGTAATTTTAGTATTACTACCTCATATTAATATATATATATTATTATATTAATTAATATACTATATATACTCAATCTAAATTATGGTCATGATAAGTATATATATACTAAATTTATGGTGCGTAATAGTTACTTACCCGTCTCACGTATATAAACTACTCGGACTTTATAAGTATACCTTGAAAATACTTACGCCTATTAATACTGAAGGGAATATATAGGACGTGCCAAATAGCCTGGTTCAAGTGGTGCCACGGCACAGGGTGAGCCGGTATTTATAAACGGTTGACTGTGAGGTAGAACGATTACCGGAGCCCAATTATACGAGGGGTCTCATATTGCTTATTCCCTGACTGGGAGAGGGGTTCTCTCTGCGGTCAAGATAAAGGTGGTGGTTTCGGTATGGTGGTCTGAGGACGATTCTGCGACACGTTCCCGTAATGAAGAAAGCAATTGACTAGGGTGTTTATCAGCACTCCGCGCACTGTTTGTGGGTAAGGAAGCGGGGGGCCTTTCTGTTGAGAAGTATTAAGCACGTCCTCGACGGGTCACTCTTTACGTAAGGGGTAGCTTGCTTTCACTTGGGACCGAAGTAGCAAATTGCGGTATTGGTTCCACGCCTGCAGGATAGATATCCCCCTTCGGTGTCTCGTTCGGAGCTATGTGAACGCGTAACGGCGGGTGAGTTTCCATACGCTAACATCCGCATTGGGGAGGCAAAGGGATCTCTCTGTTTGGGCCGCGCCATCCTTGAAGGCAGTGGTAAAGTCAGCGTATTTTCGGCTGCCGAACATCCTCGCTTTTTCCTTTCATCGGTTGATAATGCTGGTGGGAATTTGGGGGCAATGCTGGAAACCTATGTAGGTACCTGTTGTGATGTGGGCTCGGAGATGGACTCGTAGGTGATTAGTCGCTTCTTGTATTAGTGCCGCGGGTACAAATCCGTGGCTAAAGATGTGGTGCCTGGTTTTCTTTTGCTTCTCTGTCAAATGGGAAGGAGAGATGGATTCATCAGGGTCAGTGATCACTGTTCCACCTTGCCTTCATTGGCACTCTAACGTCGCTTTGACGTGACGGCATAAGACAGTGTGAGTAATCACGTCGAATCGTTGGATACATCGACAGTTTTGTACCATACAATGGTGTTGCAAGAGTGTCGAGTCCCTTCATTCGGGACGAGCGCTTGAGACTTCCCTTTAGTAAACTAGGCTGCAAAGGTTCAACCCCTTACTCGAATGGGGCGGCCGTGCCAGTAGTCGCGTTATATTGAGGTATAGCGTTGCGGTATAGGTAGAGTGCTATTTAACATTTAGATCATTATGCCGTGGCTACCTTGTATATATATACTATTCATTATAGTATAACTAAAAATCTATATCAATAGCTATAGGTATATATTATATATATCAGGTATATTAGTAATACTTGGCTGCTGCTTATTATAATTTATAATTAAATGTTGTTTTTTCTTTCACTCTATTCTACAACTATATATAATAATTATATAATATATATAGTTTATATTAACTATATATTATATATATATATATATATTACTTAATACTATGATTACTCCTATTATGCTTAATATATACGAAAATAGACAGTGTTGGCAGGTAGCAACTGTTAATCGTTATAAATAAGTATTGTTGTTTGTTTAGTATGCATGTAGGACTATATATCGATTTTATAATATATAAAGTTTGCGTAATGATATGAAAGATTACTTAATATTAGTATATCAGTATATATATATTAACTGACTGTAGATACAAACATATATTATGATTACAGTATAACGTCAAAACATATAATGTATACTCAGTTATCACAACATCAACTGGTATTCGAATTGAAATATTTTCTACACTATATATAAGTATATATTCTCACTATAAGCGTGAAGTTGATTTCACCTAATGAGAAAATATACGTCTATATAAAGCTATAGCTCAGGTGTGATTTATAGCGTGTGAGATAAAATATACGATTCGATATTCACAAACTATTCTATGTAGATAAATAATTCTATCGTACAATATATATACTATGAGTGTGATGTATTTGCACTATATATAGTGAAGAATAGAGTATCCTTCATTTATATATATATATTATGTTATCCGACTCGAAGATATATCCCGGTCAGTGGTAGGATTATGCACTCATGTTATCCTAGGTAAAGTATATATAGCAATTTACGGATTTATAGGGGACGTAATAGAGTCGGTAATAGAATTGTAAATGTATACAAACAGCTATTGTATCAAACTATATATGTAAGCAAACATATATATATAGCTACCTCCTAGAGTCTACTCTATGGACCTAGCCTTTAGATGTAGATACAGAGAACTTGACCCCTATAGTACTCTAAACTAAATATATATATATAGTAACTATGTCTTTATAAGGAATGAATAAATTTGGAGTTTCGTACTGGGTATTTATATAGGTATAAAGCAGATATGATAGGAGTTTTGACATGTCAGCTGAGAGTGTATATCTCATGTGTTGTTAACGTGACCTGGAGGAAGGAACTCCTCAAGTTTGAGTAAGAAGAACGTTGATGATTCTTTCACGAGACCTTTAAAAATATTATTGCTTATCGAACCAGAAGGGAATCAAACGAGTTGAAGTATTTAATAAGGACACCGATAGAATAATATGGTCACTAAATCCGATATAGATAAAGTGTATTAGTAGTTAACAGAAAAGTTCTTAAATAATTTTCAAGAATGTGCTTAAAACCATAAAAGAGTTTTAGAAGCAGAAGAGCTCCTAAAGTATACAATATGATTGTTTTTCCTGAAATGTTATTTGTTAATAATAAGAAACTGCTTTCAGTGAAGCTCTCCGACATTTGTTTAATCAAAGAGTGGAATCTTTGGATTTTCTGTTAATGGTGGAATATATAAATAATATTTTATATTGACCTATTATATATTTATATATATAGTATATACTATATAATAAGCGTGGCGCATAGTTTGAATTATATCCTATATTAGAATAAAACAATAGCATACGTCATCAGGTAGATATGACTTTAATATATATAATATTAGACTATGGTAAAATTAATATAACACGATATATATATGTAAGTATTAATATTTCGTGAATTCAATACTCTTGTGAATAAATATATATAATCTATCTAGCTTAGCTGATTGAGTGTATTGCTACTATATATACTAATATAATGTATAAGTATAATAAGCTCCTCTCATTATATTTATCTATACGATAATACTTAATATACGAAGTATCCCTTATATATTTCTATATATATAGGCGGGGATGTCTGTTTCTAAATCTTAATTTAAACCAAATTATTAAATATATATATATATTATATATAGAGGTAATAGTTAACGCGATATAATTTATTTTATACCGTATATATACTTTAAAATAATAAGATTAATAAATAAAAAATAAATAATTATAAACTAGCTTCTAAGAGGTAATCAGAGAGTCTTGAGAATTCAGTCCATTATACCTCTGTAGTCTTCCGGTCTTTATATATTATTATATACATGTTTGTTTGATATTAATTAGTAAGGGCACTTTCGAATCGTTGACTTGCTATTCTTTCTTTCAATTATTAATAATTTTTAATCATGATTTACTTAAATGGTAATTAATGATTCTCTTTCTTTTATTTCCTCTCAAGAATATAAATTATAGTTAGTTTGTGAGAAATATTATAATTTTAATAAATTCTTACTTTTATTTTAAAAATGGGTTTCATTATTCTCAAAACGAGTTGCAGAACAGATCATTATGAGGTATCTAAGTTCATATTATGATGTGATCATGAAGAATCGATTAGTAAAGATATACTTTCTTTTCTGAATTCAGATGAAGAAGAATATGAGCAGACTTCAACTTTACCCTTACAGATAGGTTTGATGAAATGAATTTGATGGGTTCCTGTAAATAAATATTACATTTTAATTATTTAATCTATTTTATAGTTCAAATATTAAATGCATATGTATCATATATTTTGACATTTAATCTTTACAACGAAGATATAGCCGTGTGAATTCAATATAACATAAAGGATCGTATAGTATAGAAATATTTATAAATCTAGTTCTTATCATATCATAATCCAGAGAGCATCTCAAAACCTATTAAATATTCATATCCATGTTCATATAGAATATATATTAGTATATATATATATATATAATTTATTAACTTATAGAGCTCAGATATTATACAGTATAATATATATAATATATATAATATATATTTTATGTCAATATAGCATTATATAAACAATAAGAAAGTAAGATAGAAAAAGATTATACTATGCTGTATTACTAGCCTATATATTTAGTGGGAGTAGAAGTAGTATTTAAGTATATATATTATTTTGATATGATAAGAAATATTTATTTTATATATTTAGATTACTTACTTTAATTATTCCTAAATTATTACCTATCCTTACTCTTTATTTATTATACTATTTAGCGTCCCTTTCTTATTTATATATATTTTTTTTCCTAATATTAATAGTATATATATATATATATATATATATATATCCATATAAATATATATATATTACCTAATATTATATATATATATATATATATATTGTAGTATATATAGTTAATTATTGTATACGTATTATGTATAGTATATAGTATATATATAGTATTATATATATATATAGTACATATAATATATAGTCCGCTGCTGACATTGAAGAGGTTTTCTTCATATAATTTTATAAAATACAGAAAGTATTGCGGTATAGCGGCAAAGGGCAAATAACCATGAAATTACAGTTTTAAGGAGTCTTCTTTTGATAAAGCTTATGAACGCATATCGGTAAGAATTTAAATTTTAATTTTGACCTTTCCATACAATAATGAAGAATTTATGTTCACATTTTCGCGATTTACATTCAGTATTACCTCTGAGCTGAGAGAGCGTGTTGTTTCTGCTCTCGCGCTTCAGACACGTAGGAATTTGCAAATAGAAGGTCTATTCTTTCAATTACAATTCTTTAAAAAAAGAAAAATTCATTTTTAAGAAAATGTTTTAAACAATAGCTAAATAATTGAAAATATTTTTCAATTGAAATACAACTAAAATAAAAAAAAAATTATGAAATTGTCTGTCTGTCTGCAAAATTGAGTTCATTAAGAAAAGGTTTACACCAATATAATATATATTATATATATATTATAGAGATAAATAATTATATATTATATATATTATATATATATAGTATATATATATATATAAAATATATATATATTATAGTACTTACCATCTCTAATTAATATATATATATACTATATATATATATAGCCATTAGTAATGACTATTATAGCATGATATATATATTACTATATAAGCTCAGATATATATAATATATTATATATTATAATTATAGTTAATATATACTATATAAAAGTAATAACACATATACTCGCTATTAATATATACGTCATAGTAGGTATATATACCGTATATATAGTGACTATATATATATATATTCATGACTATTTACATATTATCTATTCACAGTTTAATATAAATATATATATATATAATATATATATATATAGCTATATTATATATATATATATCTATATATATAATATATACAGGGTAAAATATATATTTTTTAAGGTGAAAAATATATATTCGGTATTATAATATTATTATACCAATATATATTAATTATAGTAAGGCAGGGAGACTCCCTGAACTCGTGCTAGCTCGTGCCTTCTCAGACGATTAACATTATATGAAACGATTTCTATTTTTGGCACAAATTCTCGTGGAAATGAAAATTACGCTGTGTTTAAAATAAATTCTCTTTATTGTTCATGCTAAAAGTTGGTCGCCAACATAAATGAAATTATTATATGTACGAATTAGAAGGACGAAAAAGGTAAAGATTAAACCGCTATTTAAAAATAATTCGCTTTTAACCGCATTAAAAATGGCGCAGTTCATGCCTCAATATTCGGAATGGCGGGAGACGGCATCTGTGAATTTAGATTGATTTAAATATTAAAGTTAATCCTGGAATCGAACTACAGAAAACGCGAAAACGTTAGAAAAAAGAAAACGGTTTAGAAGGAAGAACTTATTTAATATATTATTATTATATATAATTATATATATAAATTATATATATATATATATATAGTATATATAGTATAGTAATATATATATATATATATATATAATATATTATTATATTACTTTCTCAGACCGCTATGATGGGTGCACCGACCATCGTTCAACTCTATATTCTCAAGTCTCATACTAATACTTTCCCTCAGTGATTGGAAGCACGCACAAGTCCAACTGTTTCGAAAAAAGGAAGCCGCTCTTACTTCTAAACTATCGCCCTATAGGCTTCCTCACTTGTTATTCTAATCTAAGATCTGTTGAAAACCCTACTCAACTCTCATTTCTTAGAGTCAACTGGAGTCTCATTCACTTCTTCCCGAGTCTCGCAGTAGCGGGTTTTCGGCCGCTCGAGGTCCTTACCTGGCGATATACTTTAATATCTAAATGGATTTTGGTTTCGTCCTCAGAACTACGGGGGAAGACTGTTGGGTGGTGGCGCTTTTGACTAAGTCCAAGGCTATTTGACGCGGAGTATGGCAGAAGCGTCATGACTCTCCAAGCTGCCCCTCCTTTGGGGTTTCTCTTCTCTTTGCCTTACTTTAATGTCTTGTTTTTCTTCTTGTACAAATGACTACTCATATATCGGCTGTTTGTTGATGGGGTGACTTTGTTAATATGGGTGCTCTTCAGGGTGTTTTGTCCTCAGGGTGTCCTGATCCTTTTACTACTTTATTCTAACTTTTCATTATGATCTCTCACCTGCACATCTACTCTATCCAAGCGTCGGGTATGTCCGATTAGAGACTCACCTTCATTCTTTGGACGCTATATTCAATTCTGCTGTCCTCTTTTACTTTCTAGAAATTGCACTTCTCGTCTCTTATATTGTCTCTCCCTGATATCTAATTCTCGCTGACCTGGATAGGATTTCCGGGTGGGGGCTGGATCTCAACCATGGTGAAATTCAATTTTTAAAAACCCAACTTTACAAATCCTCCCTCTCTAAGACCTTCTAACTTATAAATATTCATTTTACGACGTTCTCATCGTCTCTCCTGTTTGAAATATAAAAACATCCTTGGCCTTACATAAACAAAAAAATATGTCTTGGAAACCTCAACATCACAACGGTTGCTAAGGGCGGGCCCTCAAAGAAACTGGGATTCTGTTTAGGCTGCGAGACATTTTTTCCCTCTTCTCAGTTTCTCCAGCTATACAAGGGCCTCATTTCGCCTTGTATGGAGTACTGTTCTCAATATTTCTGGGGGGGCCTGGTTTCGCCCGCCTTTTTGGATAGGTCGAGTCAAAGGCCAAGGCTTTAACTGTTTCTGGCACTTTTTCCAGTTCCTCTTTGACCTACATTTTGCGGCGCGTATGTTGGTGCTGTGTGTGTGTGTGTGTAGGTGCCTACAGCAGTAGGTGCTCGGGGACTTTCACTCGCGTAACACCTTTACGGCGAGGCCCTCGTAGCACAAGGGGTGTGTGTGGCGCATGAGTTTAGTGTTGATATTGGTAACTCCAGGCTTGTTCGCTTCGGTGCTTCCTTCTTTTGCCACCTCTGTTCTGTTAAATTCTCTTCCATCTTCTGTGTTTTCCACTCAATTTAATCTTATCTCTCTCACTTTAAAGCTTGGGTCTGTGCTCATAGCTGCGTATTTTGCGTTTAGTGATGAATACTGAATGTGTCATAGCAATACCGGGCCCTTTTGAAAATAGGCTCTGCCCGTGAGTGGGTGGGAAAACTGTAATATATATATATATATATATATATAATATATATTTAGTATATATATATTATATATACTATTATAAATCGTGTATAATACTATATATATATATATATAAATATATATATATATACTGTAATAGAGAGAGAGGAGAGAGAGAGAGAAGCGACGAGTAGTAAAAGTATTTGGATATACTGATTATATATTATATATACTATACTATATATATAATTAATATATATATATTCAGTTATATATATATTATTAGTATTATATATATATTATATATTATAGATTAATATATATATAAATATATATTATATATTAATATTATATATTTTATTATATATATATATACTATTATATATATATATATATTATATATATATTATATATATATATATAATAATATATATATATATATATATATACTATAAGTAATTATATATATAATGTATATACTATATTCAGATTCGTCCATTAACGTGATGTCCTAATCTTAAAGCCTTAAATATTAAGTATAGGACAGCAAACTAAAACATTAATTCCTTTAAAAGTTATTCTAACGTTTATTTTCATGCGATAAGCCGAATAATTTTATCATATTTAAACATTAAACGATATATTTGTATACATATATATATATATATATATATATAATATATCTCTATATATATTATATATATTATATATATTATATTATATTTATATATATATCTATATATATATATAAATATATATATATTATATACTATTATTATCTTATATTAATATATATAATATATAGTATATATTATATGATAACCTACTATATTATATGTATACTATATTATATAGATATTATATAATATATATATATATATTATAGTATATATATATTATATATATATAACTTAATTAGTGTAAGGGTTGTGCGCCAGGTGAGTTCGAAGATAATGTGGGTAAAAGTGAAATTTGGGGGGGAAATGTGGGTTTTTATATGCGCACATGCACCAGTGAATGGAGCGAGGGAGGAGGAGAGAAAGATTTTGGAGTGAGTTGAATGAGTGTTCGGGAAAGTTTCGGGTAAATGATAAATTTGTTTATTGGGAGATTTGAATGAAGAGGAGTGGGAAGGAGGGGGGTGGGAAGAATATAATCAGACCACTGTTGGGGTAGGGAGAGGAATGTTTTTATGGAGAAGTCCCTGTTAGAGTTGTGTGTTGAAAGAAAAATGATAGTGGGGATACTTGGTTTCAAAAAAAGTGAAAATCATAGGTATACATGAAAGAGTGAGATAACGGGGGGGAGGGCGGACTGGATTATGTGTGTGTAAATGGGAAGGATAGATGGCAAGATTACTAATGTAAATGTATTTAGAGGGGCGGGAGGGGGATATCGGATCCACTATTTGGTGGTTGCTAGTTAAGGGTGGAGGGAGAGGTAACGGTTAGGAAAGGGGAGAAAAGAGGAGAGTAGAGGTGATAAAAGGTGGAAAAATTGGAGGAGACAGTGGGTAAGAGGGAGTTTAGGAGATAGGAGAGGTATGGAGGATAGGTTGAGAGACGTGAGAGGGACGGGAATTGGGGAGGTTGGGAGGGGGAGGGATGAGAATTTAAGAGGCAGTATGTGAAGGGCTTAAGAATGGTAATGTGGGTAAAGGGGTGTGTACAGAAGGAAAGGGAGTGATGGTTGGAGTGAGGAGGTGAAAGGAGGTGGTGAAAAGGAAAAAGGGGGCTTATGTGAAATGGTTGGGAATAGGAGAGAGGAAAGCTGGGAGAAATATAGAAGGGTTAGAGTGGAAGTAAAGAGGGGAGGGCGGTGGAGAGGGCGAGGAGAAGAGCATAAAGAATGGAGTGTGTAGAAAGTGACGGTGTGAAAAAAACTTATGAATCGGGGACAAAGATGTTCTTGGGAAGAAGTGAATAAAAAAAGGAAGAAGAAGGACGGGGTTTAGGGGGAGGGATTAAGGGAGGAGATGGGGAGTGGATAGGAGGAAAGGAAAGGGTGGTGAGGAAGAGGTGGGGGAAGTATTTTAGTGGATTATTGAATGAGGTGGGTGGTGGAGGGAGAAGATTGTTCAAGAGGTGAGGATGGGGAGGAAGTGGGGCAGGAAGGGGATATGAAAATACAAAGGAGATATAATTAGAGGACTTGAATAAAGGAATAAAAAGGGAAGTCCGCAGGTTCTGGAATGGTGTTGAAGAATGGAATGTTTCAAGAAGGGAGGTTAGGGGGTGGAGGACTTGGGCTGTATAGGTTAATAATAATATGTATGGAGGAGTGGTGAGGTACCACAGGATTGGGAGGATGGTTTTTTGGTTCCCCGTATAAGGGAAAAGGGGATAGGATGGAATGTGGGATTTATAGAGGTATATGTCTTTTAAGTGTGTAGTAGGGAAAGTGTATGGGAAAATACTGATTGAGAGAGTGATGAGGGTTAAACGGAGGGAAGTAAAATGGGGGAAGAACATCAGGAGGATCTTTAGGGAGGGGATGAGGGGTGTGTGGACCAAGCGTGTTTACACTAAAGATGCTTGTGGAGAAAAGTAAAGAGAGGAAAGGAAAGTGTATGGTTGTTTTTTAGATTTAGAGAAAGCATATGATAAGAGTGAAGAGGGGTGAATTGTGGAGGGTGTTGGAGGAAAATGGAGTGGGGGGTAAATTAGGTTACCAGGTATCAGGGCCTTTTTATAGGAATAGTAAGAATTTGTGTGGAGAAGTGGTAGGAGGGAGAGGTGAGAATGTTTGGAGTGGTGAGAGATGAGGCAGGGTGTGTAAAATGTGCCGGGCTATTCAATTTGTTTATGGAGGTGTTTGCAGAGGAATGGTGAGGGTGGGGAGGGGGGTGGAATTGACAAATGGAATGATAGAAGGGAAGTGACCATGATACTGTTTGCGGACGATACTGCCCTAGTGGCGAAGAACGCGGAAGGGCTGAGGTATTTGGGGAGGGAGTTTGAGAGAATGTGTGGACAAAAGGGGCTAAAATACAATCCTGGTAAGACAGGTAAAGTGTTAGTGTTTGAGAGGAGGAAAGAGAGGAGGGGGAAGGGGGTTTTAGAGGTTCGAGGGGGGTGTAGTTTTTGGAAGAACTAACGATTTTACGATATTTAGGATGCGATTTGGGGTAAGGGGGGAGGGCAATGAAGGAGGAGATAGCACATTAGAGTAGGCAGAAGGAAATGAGAGCTTTGAGTTGGTCTGAGAGAAGTACTTGAAAGCGGGGGATTTATCACAGAAAGTTAAAATAAGTATGTTTGAAAAATTTTGTGTACCAGCGGTGTTGTATGGGTGTGAAACATGGGGCTTTGAGTGCCAGGTCCAGGAAGAAGTTGGAAATATTTGAGATTAAGGGGTTGAGAGCGGTTTGTTGGGGTTAGTAGAAGGGAGAGGTTTAGGAATAGGGTGGTGAGGGAGAAGATGTGATTGGAGGAATGGGTTGGTGGAAAGCGGAGAAGGAATGTTAAGATATGTATGGGCATCTGGTGAGAATGGAGGAAAAGAGAGTGGTTAGGAGAGTTTGGAAGGCGGGAGGGAATAGGAAGGAGAGGAAGGGGGAGACCAAGACGGAAGTGGCTGGATGGAATAAAGGAGAAGTGCGAGAGGGAGGGATGAGGGAGGAAAAGGGTAGGGTGTTGGCGAGGGATAGAGTGGGGTGGAAGGAGGTGGGTGACGGGCCGAGGATAAAGGGGGAGGTGTGATGGGTAGAGGCTGTTACGTTACGCACCTACCCTCCGCTCAAGCGGCGAAAAAGTGTAAGCATAATAAATAAATAAATGAAACATAATATATATATATATACTATATCTATATATATTTACTATACTCATATATATATATATATCTATAAATATATCTACATATTATTTATTTATATTATATTATATATTAATATATATATATATATATATATATTATATATTATATATTATATATATATATAGTATATATTATATATTATTATATATATTATTATATTATATATATATAATAGTATATATATATATGAATATATATAGAGTATATAGATATAAAAAAATGATACTATAATTAATATATATATATATTAATATTTGTAATAATTATATATTTAAATATATATATATAATATTTATTAATAATATGTATTAAAAAATAAAATATATAATATACTATATTATATATTATATAATTTTTATAAAATATATAAAATATTTAGTATATTATTTTATTATATATATATTATATATATATATCTATATAATTATATATAATATACTTATATATTTATTACTATATATATAAATATTATGTATATATATATTATATCTCTCAGTATATATATATATATATATATTATGAGTATATATATATATAGTATAATATATTACGATTTATATATATATATACATATGTTTATGGTATTATATATAGTATACTATTAGGTATAAGCTATTATATAGTATATATATATATATAATTATTTAATATATATAATATGATATACTATATTATATATATATATATTATATATATTATAATATATAATATAATATTTAAATATAATATAAATATATATATATAATATATATATATATATAATATTATATAATATATATATATATATTATATATAGTATTAAAGATATATAATTTATATATATATATATAATATATATATTATATATATATATTAGTATTATAGTATATATTATATATATGTATATATATATATAATTTAGGATTTTAAATAAAAAGAATATATAATTATAGGTATATATTTAATAATAAATAATATTATTATATATATAATATATTTATATATATATATAATATAATATAATATATTATAAATTATATATATATATATAATAAATATATAGTATATATAATCAGACTATTTATTAAAAATATTTTAGCTTTTTCAGAGAGAAATAAAGGAAAAATGGTCCAAAAGAATGAAAAACTCATATTGGAAAAGAAAGATAATAAAACCATTGAAAACAAATGAAAAAAAAGAAGAGAGAAGAAAAAGGAAAAAAGTCATAAAATTATCCTTTCCTTCGAGCCCACTTTCATTTTTTAATACTTGGTTCCTTTTTTTTATTTAAGCGAAAAACCTTGAAGCAATAAATCTATTAAAAAATGAAAAAGAGAAAAACGTAATGTAAATTTTTTTTGCAAAGCAAACCGGTTAAAATAATAATAATAATAATAATAATAGAGTTATTATATAATAGATAAAAATTATGTGATAACGTCGACAGATGCGAATTACATAGGCAAGTTCAAGGTATATAAAAGGATAAATAATATAATATAAATAATAATAATATAATTAATAATGATAAATAACATTATAATAATATAATTAATAATGATAATATGATATGAAATGATAATAAATAATAATAATATAATAATAAAATAATAATCAATAATCTTGTGACACTCATGGTAATATAATAATCACACTATGTAATGGTAATATGAGATAGAATATAAATATTGTAAATAACATAGTGGATAGGTTAATAATTGATTATAGGATATCTCTCGCATCCAACAGTGGCGTTCTGGAATGCAGATAGAAAGTAGTATAATAATGTTGATAGAAAAGTAGTAGAGATAATTCATATAGAGGATTTGCCATGCTGTGTGCAAAATCTGCAGGGAGGAGGTGGTGTTCGAATCACTGAATAATATAATATTATACATTAATCGGTAGTATGCGATAGTTAATAATAATAATAATAGAAGCCACTCAATGATTGTAGAGGGATCTGAGCTATACATACTCAGGGATATATATCACATATATCAAGTGAGAAGGATAGGGCTTGCCAAAGCACTGGTATCATTGGGGGAGGACACGAAGAATGGTAATAAAGGAAAACAATATAATAAGACACTCCACTACTCTAGGGATAGATGTGATATATATGAATTTCACTCTCGACTCTAGAAATGAATTAAGATGCATGATATCATGGATATACTCTCATAAGGGTCAGTAGAGCTGTGAGTGTAGATGACCTGAGATGTCACAGTAGCACCACTCAGGAGATAAATGGAGTGTAGAGGTGATGAACGCAATAATAATATAACATATAATATAATAAGAATAATAACAATAAATAATAATAATAATAATAATACGGGATAGTTAATACTAATAAATACATATTAATAATAAAGTGAAGTATTTGATTGAGGTGAGGCAATATACACGATGTTGTGACACATCCATCTTATTGTCAGAGTATAAAGAATATTGTCAGTTGTGTACTATTGAGGTTCGTGTGCGAGTAATAATATAAGTAATAATAATACATAATAATAATAAAATAATAATAATAATATGATAATAAAAATAATAATAATGTTTTGCTTTTATTATTTAATGGCAATATAAGTATATATTTAACAAAATACAATAACAAACTTAAAATAATGAGATAATTATATGAGAAATTTATTATTTCTCAATCAAAAGAATATATATTATGAAGAACATAATAATGCACATTAATTTAATATAGCCAAATTTAAGCTTGGCAATTAAAAAAAATTATTGTCTTTTAAGCAATCTGATACTTAGAGGCAGTTTACTCAATTACTCTATGAAAAGAAGTTGGAACGTACTCTGCAATATATATATATATATATATATTATATATATATATAATATATATTATATATATATTATATATATATTATATATAATATATATATATATATTTATATATTATTATATATATATATATATATATATATTTATATATAATATTATATTAATATATATATATTATATATTACATATATAATATATATATATATTATATATATATTAATTATATATATTATATATATATAATATATAGTTTATATTATTATATATATATAGATTATATATATATATATATTTGTTTAGCCAAATGAAAAAAAATTTAAAACAAAAATTTCAAAGAAAAAATGACAAATTTTGACAAATTTGTGATAAATTTCTATCCCAATTTTCATAAAACTTTCAGAAAATTGCTTAAAAAATATTGTAAAAAATAAAAAAAATTCGAGAAATGTCGCAAATGCTTGGCTCACGAACATTTATCTATATGTTTGGAAATGATACTTAATTTTCCATGTTACTAATATTAAATTAGGAAACAACATATCTTTTCGCAGTCATTTTTTTTTTTTTTTTTTTTTTTTTTTTTTTTTTTTTTTTTTTTTTTACGTTTTCCTATTCTACATCATAATTTTAGGAAAATTTGCTTTTCTGTGCAGAATTGATAAGGTTCTCCATAAAAAAAAAAACAAATGGTATAAATAATAAATATGAAATTTGTAAAAATCATCTCTTTTTAGGGTCATTTCAATAGTTTTTATTTTTTTTTTACATTTTTTCTTCATTTAAGTTTATTTTATGTAAGCTTCATGAAAATCTGGACTGGTTATTTCATTTAAATAATATTTAAATTTCTTTTAAGGAACTTGATTCACCACTATAATAAGAAAATAATAATTAGAAATTTTCTTGTGAAATTTTGTCAATTTTCGAATATTCATTTTTGTTTACACATTTATTTATTTTTATTAATTATAAGAGAAGGAAACTTTAAATACAATGGATGATTTATTTTCCAAACATTTGTAAAAATTTCTAAGCTCTTCTCTACCTCGAATTCATTTTATATACCCAAAAATAACAAATGAGGAAGGAAGAAAGGCTTTACAAACAGTTAAAGATATCCATTATAGATCTAACTTTATTAATAGGCGAGAGATTTGATTTATTTCATTCAGTTGAATTTCGAAAATATTTGTAGAAATACGTATTATACTCATAATATATATAAATAAATGGTAGCTATTGTTAAGCAAGAAAAAAATCTAAAATTCTCAATGCATAATATCGAAAAACGGCTTTCGATGAATAAATTTAACAACGACGGCAATAAGCTTACTCTTCAAACAAAGATTTAATGGGGTTGGCCAATGGTAACCGTCTACCAATGTCCACATCAGTAAAATGAAAAAGATCTACAGCTGATATTTCTCTGTCATTGACAATTGCCTTCACTATTTCAATTGCCTATCATATCGTAAAGTAGATAATCAATATTATATTGTCATTTAAAAATAACCCATTATGTTAAATCATTTGAAAAAGCTAGCAAATTGAAATTTGTATCACCAACTATATTATTAATATTACTACCCGTCATTACTCATGATCTGGTGCAAGAAACCCTGAGTTTTATGAACGTCTGAAAGGCTATGTGCCCGGATGGGATTCCTCCCCATGTTTTGAAGGAATGTGCTTTTGAGCTGGCGCCTGTCTTCAATCAATTATACACTCTATGTCAAAATACTAATACTTCCCCTCAGTACTTAAAGAGTGCATATGGTCAGCTGATCCCGAAAAATGTAGCCACTCTGATTCCTCGAGCTATCGTCCTAAAGCTCTAGCTTGTTTTCTGTTTAAAATCTTTGAATCTCTTCTCAACTCTTATCTCCTGGATCATCTGGTAGACGATTTCCTTCTTTCAGATCATCAGTAAGGCTTTCAAAGCGAGAGGTCAGCTGGTGACATACCTTCCTACCTTATTAATCTATGGTCTTTTACCCTCAAGAAATATGTAGAATCTTGTGTAGTGACTGTTGACATATCAAAAACATTGACATCGGCTCTTGTCGATGGAGCGATCTCTTCTTCCTTTCCTACTAATTGTGGTGTTTCATAAGGTTCTGTCCTGTCTCCAACTTTATTTTTAAGTTTAATGAACGATCTTCAAAGTTTTGTTACTTGAATTTAAAACTCTGTACACTCTTATTCTGATAACTCAATTGTCTATTCTTCTACTCATTTTAAATCTACTCCATTTTTGCATCTAGAGTTGCTTCTCGTATTTAGTTTTACGAATCAATTCTTACCGATCTGGATCGGGTTTCTCGGTGGAGTCATCCCTATCGTGTGAATTTCAACTCTTTAAAACTCAACTTCTTCACACCTCCCTCTCAAAAAAACAACTCAATTTTTTTTATCTCTTTCGACGGCTTTAATGTCTCCTTTGTTAACAATATAAAATTTGTTGGAGTGAACATAAACAACAAATTGTCATGGAAACCTCTATCACAAGAGTTACTAAGGTGGCC
>JABUQX010116310.1:0-25563 GCA_015478945.1 Trachelipus rathkii | reverse complement strand
CAACCTTTTAGTCGGAAGAGTCAAAATTAACAATTTATCAAGCTCACCGGTGATTTAAAGAGCCATAAAATTTTTTCTTGCCAACAATAAATAGTACTTGCATAAATAAAGTTTTTTGAAAAAAAAAAAACTAATCTTTTTATTCATAAGAAAAAATATCTATTTATTTCATAATAAAAAATATCTATTTATTCATATATAAGAGTGTTTTTCACAACAAATTATATATGGGATTATTAGATAATTCTTATTATTTAAGTAAAAAATTTAAAACGATTAAACAATTTCTTACAACACTAACTTGTAATTCAATAACAAACAATTGAGAAAACAAATTCAGAGGGGCGATGTTTGCATGGTTATTCAAGTAGAAAATTTAAACTTTACTTAACAATGTAACTTGTACTTAAAATAAAAAAAAAAACAATAACAATACATGAAGGCTGAGCAAACATTCAATGGGAGCGTTGGCCTTGCGCATTGTTTTAGAAAGTTTGGATAAATTTGGTTCATAACTTGTTGATTTAAGTTTCAAACACGACTCTAAATTTTCATTTGTTAGTTGGCTTCTTACTTTACTTTTAATTATATCCATGCAAGAGAACGCTTGCTCGCACGAATATGTCGATCCGAAGATAGTCAGCACTCCAAATGCCAAATTCTTCACCTCACTGTAGCAATCTGGAAGACTATTCCATGCGTCGAATATAAGTGCCTCAACTCGCGGCATTTTATTTAAAGCTGTCCACTTTTGTTGCGTTACATGCATACATTTCTGGACCTCCAACTCTTCCAACTTGCTTTCCAACTCTGTAATTTTCCACTAAACAAAGCTTTACTTTTTAAATCGATCATTCACACATTTCTAGAGATCCAGTTCTTCGGAGGCTCAATGTGGATTTCGTTACTCTTTGTGTTGAGAGATTTAACTATGAATGCCTAGAGTGGTTTTGTTTGTTTTGAAATTGCCCCAATCTGTCAGCAAATTCATCTTTATTTTTTTATAATTTCTGAAGTAATTCGTGTCAACAGTTTCACTGGTTTTATCGCGCGATATTGCTTTAGAAATTGAAAATGAAGTAATTTACCGGATCTGAATATCTTCTGCAAAATTATTCCATTTTTTTCAAATAAGTAAAATTCTTCTACCAAAACATAGGCTGGGTTTTCCTTTCCTTGCAGTTTTAGATTCCAGTCATTAATTCGGGCTGTGATGATCCACCATAAAGTAAAATTTTTGCAACCATTTTCGTTCTCTAATTCAGGGTGATTAATGCTTTTTTCATTAGGAGAATGTAATTTATTTCATTCAAGCACAAAGCAAAAAGTTTCAACACCTTACCTTTGGAAAGCATCGCAGTTTATTGTGAAGAAGGAGGTCGGTGATACTTGAGTCTCCAATTTTCAATAAAAAGTTCTTTAAAACTGAACCAAATTCCAGGTGGCTTTTGACAATCTTGATTACCAAATTCATGACCTAAACTATTTCGGCCGGAAATGTTTGGGCGCACAAAGCTCTTCTTGGTGTATTATGCAGTGAAACGTCAGAATTTCGTGGTTTATTTTGCTCTGAAGAATCGTTGTTGCTCCTTTATTTTTCCCTGTCATATTTCTGGCTCCATCAGTTGCTATTGAAACGATTTTATTTAAATCGATCTTTTTGTCTTCAAGGCATTTTTGCACGGCATTCGCTATATCTTCCCCTCTAGTTTGTCCCGAGAGCAGTAGCAATCTTAGAAGTTCTTTTGGACCTTGGGAAGACATATATATCTGACAAAAATGGCAACTTGTCCGTGTCTTATGTCGCAAGACTCATCTATAGCAATTGATAAGGCAGAAAAAAGTTGAATATCTTCCACCTGCATATATGTTACATTTGAGGACATTTTAGCTATTCTATCTTGTACTCTTTTAGCGGATAGTGGCAAATCTTTGATTTTTTCAAGATTTCTAGTTTGTTTTTGAAATCACGAAACAGTTCTTCAGATGCACGTATGAAGCAATCTTTGACATACTCACCATCTGTGAATTGTTTGCCTTTTTTTGCAATTTCCAGTGATACCGCGAAGCTTGCCAGATTAACATTACTTGTAGATTGCGTCCAGTTACTTAACATGGAACTTGATTGCTGTTTTGTTTTTGGAGCGTCGACAGCTTTTTTCGTTCTTCACTGGCTGGATATTTACTAGCAAATGAGTATATTTTTTAGTTAAGTGTCTCTCTAAATTTGATTTCTTAATTGGTGAATTGTCAGAGGCAAATGAGACAAGTCGGAAGGTCATCTGAGTTGCATATGAAGCGAACGACTCCGTCCAATCCCGATTGAATTCTCGATGCCTTCTTCAGTTCTATTTTTTTTTGTAGATGCAATGCTTGCGGTGAATGCTGTATTAAAGAATTTTTAAAATTATTTTTAGGTATCCAAAACAGCAGATGACAAGTTTTGCAATTATTTACTAAGTCTTAGTAAATATTTGCAAAACTTGTCATCTGCTGTCATCGATTCAGAACGATCGATTTTAAAGAGCCGCAGCTTCACATCCAAAGAGCCGCAGCTTCACATCCAAAGAGCCGCAGCTTCACATCCAAAGAGCCGCATGTGGCTCGCGAGCCGCAGGTTGCCGACCCCTGAGTTAGAGGAAAATAGGAGGCCAAAAAGTTTTTCCTTTTCAGTTGGAGAATTAGCAACAAAACCAACAGATCGGAATAAGAGGAGGAAAGACAGATTTACAGAATTGTTAAAGATGTTTTTGGCAGGAGCCAAAAAGATTTTATCAGTAGGAGATAAAGGAGGTTAGCACTTCGTTATGAAAGCCCTCTTTTCTCGTCGAAGAGATCTCTGCAACGATTTCTAGCTGAATGAAAATTAGACGAGTAATAGAAGAACAAGATTTCCAACCCACCCGAACACACTGCTGTAGCTTGAATGAACAGAGGCAAGCACGATTGAACCATGGATTATGAGGAGAGAAAGATTTAGTCGAATAAGGAATGAACTGCTCATACCAATCAACGATTACAGCTCCACCTTTATCGGCAAGAAGCCGAAGCGTCACCAGAGTAAGCAGTCATTCAATTATAGTTAGCGTAGAGACGCAAGGCCCCCAATCCGCCCGATCAAAGTGCTAGAAAAACGCATTATAAAATAATAATATATATAATATATATATATATATATATATATTATATATATATATATATATATAATATATATATATTAATTAATATATATATATATATATAAATATATATATATATATATAATATATATATATATATATATATATATACAGAAATCGAGATTCAAATTACAATTATTCCCATAAACTTCCATGATAAGATGCCAACAAATTTATTTTTATGCATTTTAAATCAAAAATTAAGTTCCTCCTCCTCTTTCATTTTTCAGAAGAGGATGCAGATGCGGATATCCTCATTTTTCAGATGCGGATACGGATGCCAATTTAGGTGCGGATGTCATGTCCATCACTAATAGAGGGTATAGATGAACTTATGTATTAGGTTAACACTTTTAAATTTTCCTTTATATCTGTTAATGTATTAGTATTGTGATGTACTTGCTCTTTTAGTTTATAAATGTGGGCTCTCGTATCTTGTAGTAGGTTTATAATGGTATTAAGTTTATTAATGTCAGTCATGGTTGCTATCCCGAATAAATATTGCAAGGCCGTTCCACCTACATTCATTTGACCTCTGCTTACTCTTTTGGGTGCTACTGGAGGTTGAACATTTAAAGAAGATAATACCCAAGGGTCTTGGAGAATAATTTTAAATTGTTTTTGGCTTTCAAGCAATAGTGAATGAATGTATTTTAATTCTGGTGAAGTCTTTTTTACGTTTAATCTACTGTTAAATCTTTGTTGCAGAAGTAAGGTATATAATTCAGTTATTAAAAGTATTTTATGTTTTTGCTACATTTTCTATACATTATAAATTTTAATTTTGTGCATCGTAAGTCATTATTGATGTTAAGGCAGCTGGTAATGAATCTGGATTTTCCTGCTTGTTTTAGGACAAAGCCTTGATGGATTTCATAGTTTGATTTTTTATTTTCTAGTTTCAGAGAGAAGGTGGTTATTATCAAGGTAAAGAAGAAGATCCAATTTCTCGACATCTTGTCTGTGAAGGTAGGGGAGAAGAAAAAAAAATTATATGAGAAAAGGGTTTGTATATCGATTTAATATTGTTTAAAATTGGAAAATTAAGTGATTTTTTTTTTCATTGACTTATAAATTTTTCTTTTATTATTAAATGAAAATGTATTTACAGTTTCATATTTTACATGTTTGAAATGTCCTTTTCTAATATGTCTTTATTTATACATTGATGTAAATGTAATAAAGGATTTTAACTGTGGCACTTTAAAATGAAAATTTTATTAATCTAAAAGTGGTTGTGAATATGTACAAATGGTTCCTGTTGGAGAGGAAGAGTCAGAAGGATAACAGATCGGGTATAAATTAATGTGTGATATGAGGTCACGTTGATTTGAGTGCGAGTTGTGTATTGGAATGTATTTTGTCACAGTGATATGTCTGTTAAATAAGTAGGTTTTATTGAGGATAATATCCTTGTGTTGTGAGTGAAAGGTATTGGAAAATGTAATGAATGTGGTTTTTAAAAGTGTTTGTAAGTTTTTAAGTGTGTTCAACATCATAATGTGAGTGTTCTTTTGAAT
This sequence comes from Trachelipus rathkii, assembly GCA_015478945.1. NCBI lineage: Eukaryota > Metazoa > Arthropoda > Malacostraca > Isopoda > Trachelipodidae > Trachelipus > Trachelipus rathkii. The sequence continues at coordinate 20,864 of JABUQX010116310.1, read as the reverse complement.
TTATACACATATGGAAAATGTGAGTTTTCATTTGAGTTTATACACATATGGAAATGAGTTGTGTATGTGATGTGTTTCAGTCGTAACTGTGTGAAGATTTTTGACATTATTTAAGAGTGTAGAAGTTTCTGTTGCGAGAGAATTGAGAAAGCTAATTTTTTTTTTTTTTTAGAATGTGTGAAGATACGATTAGCGAAGGGGATAGGTGGAAAGTTCTGTTCTTTCGAGAGAAAGGAAGCGTAAGAATCTGAATGCGAAAGGTTCATAGGTGTGGTTTAAGTAGGAGTGGTGATAGCATTATTTGGAAGAGTAGATAAGTGAGAACTTTGAGGAAGAGTTTTGACAAGTGTGTCGTGTGAAGGTATGAGGCATGATTCTGTTTGTGAAATGGAAAGCTTAGAGAAAACTCGTGGAGATTTAGGTTGAGGAGGGATCAACATTTCATTATTAAAGAAGACTGGTGGTTGTGCGACCACCATAGAGAGTGCGATAGTGGTTCCCTGAGAATTTGGTTTGGGTATAGGATGTGCATTATTATGCAAAGGAATAGCCTGAGATTCTGATGAAAATGTCAAAGGGGAGAAGAAGATAAATTTTTAATGAGAGTTGAGAATGACTCAATTTCACATGGAACTTTAATGCTAAATTTTGAGCTTTACTCTGGGAATGTGATAAATATTTAACTTTAGCGTGAACTGGAGAAATAGAAATAGCATGCTGAAGGGTAGAAAGAGTTTGCCCTTTATTGTTGGGCAGAGGTAGGAAAGATTTAATCTCTGGAGAACTAGCAAAAGGTGTGGTAGTGCCATGAGCATGGCTATTATCCCAACTTAATGCATTTGTGCTACTATCTATCTTATTTGGGAATAGAGCCATTTTCATTTTCTACTATATTAACACTACCTACATTTATGTCTCCGCTATGGGCATTCGCGTTGCCAATATCTAAAACCTCTATATCAATGCTAAACTCAGTTTTGCTTACAGTGTGAGATGAGTCCCCTATGATTTTCCCTTTTAATAAATATTCCTGAGAATACATGCTACTTTTAGTACAATCTTAAACTACTTTTCTATTGATATTTGCGATACCATTTTGAGACTCAGTCATGTTAACTATTTTGTTTGGTATAAGAGAATTTTCAACCCCTTGAAAATCATGCTTTAAATTTGTGTTAAAATCCTTGTCGAAGCATACATTATGAGCTAAACTATTAGAAAATTTATGAGAGGGATTTGGAGTATTAACATTAGATTTGTCATGCAAAAAGCTCTTAAACCTATCTGAATTTACATTTTTAAGATAAATAGGTTTAATGTATACAGTAGAACTATCTTTTACAAGCGTTTCAGCTGCTGAGCTGCGAACATTGAGAGTCCCACTGTGGGGATGTGCGGAAGGTTTGGGAGTGTCCCTGGATTTCTTGAGTAAAGGAGAAGGTCTCCACCAGTCACTGACAAGTTTTTCTCTATTAGCGAAATGAATGAAAAATTTGTTTGCCACCTGTGTATGGTTCACCTTAGAAGGAATTTTACCACTGCGTAAGCGAGATTTTTGTTGAGTGTCCATAAGGAGGAAAACATTGAAAATGCACATCTGGGGTCAAATGCTGCAGTTTCTCCTGGCGATAACAGGTGTGAGCAGTCTTAAATGGTTTGCGAGCAAAGGATGTGGGAGTGTGATACCCAATATGTGTAGGGTTTTGGAACCGATGGCTCCTGAGCTCCTCAAAAAATCGTTGTCACAAAGTTGATTTTGCAATGTTGTTATCTGCATTTGAGTTTTTCGTTTGTTCATTTGTGTTTACATCCACGACTATATCTGTATCCCTTGTGAAAGATGAAGAAAATGTTAGCTCTTGTTGAAGAGCTGTAGGATTAGAGGAAGCATTTAGATCCTTTGGATACAGAGGAAGTTGTGACCTTGCATGAGGTAGTTTGTGAGTAGAAAAATTTGAAAAATCTGGAGCTGGAAGTGACTTTTGAGGGTGAGATCGAGATTTAAAAGTTTTGTTGTGTTTGTGCTCCAGGATTGATTCATCCCGCTCTGAATCTAAAGTAATAAAAGATGGTTGTGAAGTGGTTAATAATGCTTCATTAAAAGTGATGAATGATTCAGAAAAATCATCGATAGATTTAGGGTGAGTGCCCTGGTATACAATTTGATTTTTGAGATTTGAGGCTTTTGAAGATTGAAAATCAAATTCAGTGAAGGGAGTTAATTTGGGAGACAGATTAAAATTACTAATTAAATATTCAAAAGAATTAGAGTTATTAAGAAATTCAAAATGTAAAATGTGGGTTGTGGATTTATCCCAAGAAATAATTTCATTTTTAAAACAAGAGGAAGACATAGGAAAACCATGCTGATAGTTAGAAGACTTAAGCTCTAGAAAGTTAGACCTATCTAAATTTTTATTCAATTCATTATCATTTATTTTAGAGTACTTTTTTACACCTTTTCTAATGTATGTGGAAGCGGTTCTTCTACTTATTCCGTCATTTCTCTTAACTATTCTGTTTTGTCTGTATATGTTGAATGAGCGCCTTTCATCTTCATTCCTATGCATTATATCTACATGCGCTTCAACATTAACTATACCATGTCCCTCTGGACTTTCTGGTATACTCAATCTTACCTCCTTGTTGCTTTTCACCTCAGCATCTGCTCTGCCCTGTTGATTATATGCTATGCTCAATCCATTACTTTCCCAATGCTCTATATGCGCGTGAGCTATATGATTTCCAAAAGTGCTTGTGGTACTACCACTACTACCATCCCTGCTACCATATATTATACATGTCTTAATTTCCACTTTACCTCTTACCTCTGCTTCATTTTGTACCATATTAATCATTATTTTGAATATAAATAGAGTTAATATTCTTCCCTTTCATTTGTAAATCATCCCCTCTCTCCAAATCAATATCAACTTGCGACATATCCCTTTCATGAATATCAACATTGTTACCTTCTCCATTTCTGTCTGCGTTTGAGCTCTCCTTGCCAATTTGTAACTGCGGCATATGCACTTCGGTTTTAGAGTTGAATGCTGGCACACTGCGTTATACCTGGGCAATTTGTGCCTCGCGATTCTGGTTCATAATCAGCATTAATCTGCAAAGTTTTATTAAAATTTTCGGAAAATAAAGAGGTTTTGTTAAGAGAAGGATCCATATTCCACCTTTCCATTTGAAAATGTGCAATATGGTCCTGCTTTTGATTACAATCTAGCGTCATGTCTACTACTGTTCCATTTCCGAGCTTATATTGTGGTCCACCATTACCAAATTTGGCGGACTCATTAATACCTAACTCTGAAAAAGTTAAATTAGTGCTATATTCGTTATCATTAATGGTGTTTGCTGCACCTTGAAAGCAATGTTGCTTATTAAAATTACTTTGAAAAGTTATATCATTTTGGCTACTAAGGCATGCATGAGCGTTATTTGTAAATTCAACATTAATAATATCTAACAATGACTTATTCATGGACCTGCCCAAAGTAATATGAGGGAAAATAACCTTGCTGTTGGAATTAAAATGTGTAGAAAGTGTGTTTACATTAGTGACAAATTCATCATTATTACAAAAGTTATTTGTTAGTGTGGAGGTGTTTTTATCATTAATAAGTGTTAGACATTGTGAATCAATATCATTTTTACATAAAGAAGTGCTAAAATTTGAGCACTCTGATGGTAACACATCATCATCAGGGGCGTTTTTAAACTTGCAAGAGACCTGGTTAGCGTTGTGAGAGACATTCATAGCTGCCGCTAACGTACCATGAGATATGGTTTCAATATCAATTTCATTCATAGTTTCTTGGGAATTCCATTGAGAGGTTGCTCTATTAACATTTTTATTTGAAATATTCTGAGGGGTGGCTTCCGAGAGAACATTTAAGTGAATTTTATCAAGCCATTTATGTGAAGTATTTTTTAAAACAGCATTTTGAGCTGCGGTTCTCTTGTTAGCCGTTTGATATTTCCTCTTAGTTAAATTATTAGAAACATTTAAATGATGTGTGTTAACATTTGAAACATTCGAAGAAGCTGTATCAACATTCTGTAAAAAACTCTCATGAATAGTGGAGTATGTGTTAACATTTCAAAATTCTCTCTTTTCTAATATATGAGGAACATTTAAATAATTAGGAACCTGAAGGTGAGTCGATTCAGAATTTGGTTCCATTTTGTGATTTACATTCATCATATTGATTAAAATGCTATGAGAAGTGGGGCATGAGTTAGTGGAAACATAAGAACATTTATCAGTCTCCACTGAAATAGAATTGGGCAGAAATTCCCCTTTTTCCTTTTTGGTAAATACAATATGAAATCTATTTTTACTAAGAACATTTGAAATAATTTTATATTTGCTATTAGATTTCGTGTTAGAAAGAACATTCAAATTCGCTTTTGTAACAAAATTTTGAGACCACTTTTTTATTCTCATTGAATATTTTTGTGTGAGTGATGGCTTTCCAAATTTATGAATCTGGAGGAGAGGTGGTGTTTCATCGAAACAGTTTTTTTTTAGCTCGATGTTACCGTGAGAGGTGGGACTGCTATTTTTGATATGAGAATATTTTCCAAATTTATGAATCTGGAGGAGAGGTGGTGTTTCATCGAAACAGTTTTTTTTTCAATGTGTCATTCCCTGGAGTACTTTCATTATGGTACGAGGAGAGATTGATTGTGCTGGAGAGAGAGTTTTGGACTGCTTCTGCCCTCTCTTAACCGAAAATTTTCTGGCTTCCCAGTGTGATCTACATCTTGAAAATTTTTCCGTGTTTGAGAACTGATTTCTTGTGGTGCTCTCCAATTCTCCTGTGGATGTCTTTCATAAGAGAAATGAGTAAAGGAGAGTCTGACTTTCCGGTTATGTCTCCAATTAGATACATTATTGACTCTTGCGCTGTCAAAGAATTTATTTGTGTAATTATTTCCTCTCAGCATTTTATAACTAATATATTGTATATAAACAAATTATGTTTGTGGAGCATTTCTTTTTCAAAATAGTGACTTGTGAATTATATTATTAATAAAAAAAAACATTAAATATTATATAACCCCTTTTATATTGAAAGTGACTTTAAAATTTCATATAAATTTTTGAGAGAGTGGGGTAAAACAATATTTCAATTCTGATATATATTCAAATGATTAAAAAAATAAACTCATGGTACCGTTATTTATCAAAATCCTCGAATTGGAGAGTTCCTGGCACCTGGGAGAGACAGCGCTTCGCTTTGCATTTATCACCAATTTGCTTCACTTTCACACAGTGATACACTCAATGCTATACTTCTCCGCTGCTACAATGTCGCCACTTTCGCCAAAATGTGTTATGGCGAGTTTTAGGTAAAGTTCTTGTAGGTATAAGAACGCAAATCCGAACTACTATTTAAATTTATTAGCGATCTGGTGGGATATATTAGGCTGCCTACAAAACAAAAAAATTAACCAAAGAAAAAAATGCAAAAAGGTGCACACAGTATAGATTATAACATTTTACAACAAGAAAAAATAAAATAGAAAAAATAAAAAAAAAAAAAAAAAAAAAATTCTTTAAAATGACTATGACAAAAATGAATATAAAATATGACATTTTTATAAAATCTTTATACAAAAATTTAAAAAAAAAAAAAAAAAAAAAAAAAAAAAAAAAAAAAAAAAAAAATTTCTTCTTGGTCCGATAAATTGAGGCAAAGAATATATGATGATGTCTAGTTCTGGGCACGATCATATAAATTTTACAAATATAACTATATAAATAAAATTTCAGTTGAAATTTTTACTAGTAGTGTAAAACGGTAGTGTCGTATATTATTGTTTTTTAATTCAATTCCAACAGGAAGTAGTATATTCTAAAAACAATCATTAATCCACCTGGAGATGGAGATTAAATCCTTCTTAGTAGTATAGTATCTGCAGTCGCGCAAATAAAAATATTCTTTGCATGCGGATGATTTTATTTAAAATGATGAAAAAAAAATAGAAAATAACAAGGAAACAGGAGTCAGCAATATATAAAAAAATATAAACCAAAATTTAAAATTAAGGTCTAGGGTCGAGTGCATTACTCATCATCCTATTATTTTTATTATTAAAAAAATTAACCAGAAACTAATATTATTATTTTAGCTAATATCAAAGCCATAAAAATGAAGAAATTCAAATTAACCAAGAACAAGAAAAGTAGACTGCTTCTACAGATAAAAAAAAATGCTCTAGCAAAGTAATGTAAATGTATAAATAGAAAATTTAAAAATTTTGCCGGGTAAATAGTGCGAAAAGACTTTGCACTTTGAAATAGAACCATGAAAAATGTCTATTTAAAAGTGTGAAGGAAAAAATAAAAATGACAGAGTAAGTGTAAAAAAAAAAAAAAAAAAAAAACGGACATGAAGTTCGAGCGACGTATTGAGCTTCACTTATAAATAATGCTCTGAAAGAGTTAATTCAAAGTGTTGGAAAAAACACAATAAAACAAAAAAAAAATTATAAAAACACAAACCAAAAGGAAAAAAGGAAGGGGGAGTTTTTTTAGTTTTCAACGATCTATTTCTGTGGTACCGGAAAACTTAAAAAAAAAACTATCACTGTCTCTCTAAAATTGAGTAAAGGAAAGAAAACTTTAGAGTTCTCGAAAAAAAAGAAAAGAAAATTTGAGCAAATTTTAAATATTCCAACAAGATATTGTAGACGAACTTTCTATAATACCAAAGGAAGAAAAATTCTGTTAAACTTTAATATTATGGCTGGATGTAAAAATTTTCGTGGTGTGTAAAAAAATTTGTTAAACAAATAAATTTGAGAAAAATTTTCTTACCAGGAATTCACTCAAGGAAACTTTGAAAAATATAACTTTCGGATACCATGGATAGAGTCAGAATGATTTATGAAATCTTATGAAAGTGCTTTGGGGTTAAAAAGGGGGCGAAGGAGAGGGGGATTGATTTGGACTTTAATTTTCTGATATACTTATTTGTTATGCGGAAGAAAAATGAGATAGTCCTAAAATAAAAATTTTAAGTTTAGTTGATGCGAACTTTGAAATGTGATAAAAGGATTTGGCGCATGCGTGAAAGAAAAAAAAATAGGGAAGAAAGAAAATTAAAACAAAAAAATATAGGAGTGATATAATTATCGAAATTTTCCAAATGGAGACCTACTCAGTGAAAAGTAGGAAAAATATTTAAAAAAAAAAAAACTGAAAAAAATTCGATTTTCCATCATACTACCACAGTATATAGCAATCTGGGGCTTATTCAAGGTGATTGACTAAGACAACAATGACCCACTATTCATGCAGTAAGCCTCCCAACAATAAATTTTATTACCTCCCAAACCAAATATTCAATAATTGATAAGACAAATAATAAAATTAAATGAACTGAGTTAAGAAATAGCGAAACTTTCTGATTGAGATATTTATCAAGAATGATCTGAGATCTATAATTATATTTAAAAAATCAATTCCATTAATAAAGCAAGAATAAAATAAGTTTCCTACTAAATATAATTTTTAAATTGCCTTCCTACCCACAAAGATGAATTTGTATTATAAGTTAATTATTATAATTATATTCATTCAGGTTTATTTTTATTTCAATGGTTTTTAGCCAGTAATAAAAAAGACAATTAACATGAAAAAAAACTAACCTTGAGATTGCTTTTTTTATTTCTTCTTAAGACGTTTGAGTTCCAAACACAGTTCTTCATTGGTAATTGTGTAGTAACTAGTAAAGATCAAGTATTTGGAACGGCTTTACTGGGACTGGGATTTGAAATTTGCGGGGAAATATTTACTAAAAGAACGTTGGATTCAGTGGCGTAAATAACGCCCCCGCTTTGCGGGGGGCCGCAGGAGCCGAGAGGGCGCACGATGAAAACTCCATAACAAAACAGAAAAACTGCAGAGGGCGTATGAGCACTTTTTCTAGATGTTTAAAACTGGCATAATAAAAGCTCTGGTTTCATGTTTTGGGCAGTAAAAAATTAAGAACATGAAATGAATTAAAGTTAATACATATGTGTAAACAGTAACCTACGCAGCTTCAGAAAATCCGGAAAGATATCAAGATGTATGCTAAGCAAGAAGATTTAGGAATAGTGGTGCTGTAAATACTGAAGAGATTTTGGACGTACGTATAATAATGATGTTCATAAAAGCAATTGTAATTTACCATTCAAGGTTACATCGTCACACGATACAAGAACATTAAACGCAGTAACATCTGAAACTTTCTCAATATTATGATTTCGTTATCCATCTACCCGCTTCTTAAAACACTCCACCTAGAAGAACCACCTGAGAATGAGAAAACAGAAAAAATATCACGAGTGCAGACTACTATTCAGTAGCATCAAACACTCAAATTAGTTTGCTTTCACAGAGCGAGATTCTTCCTCTACATAATAAGTTAAACTCAAGATGCCCCTTTTTCTCTATTTTGATTACGACCCAATATTTCAAAATCTGATCCAAACTGTCTATAAATAAGATATGTCTGCATCAATACATGAAAAAAGCTTCAAAATAAATATCATTCCTGGCATTTAGTCCCATACTAAATCAAAAGGCGAAGTTTAATAGGATGTGAAGTGTTAAGTTGTTTCGTACAAAGCAATTAACTTTTCAATTAAAAAGTGCAAGGCAGCTATAACTTTTTACACTTTTTAGAAACATTAAAATATACTTACAGTAATCTCTGTAATTGGTTTATTGAGCTAAATTTTGATTAGCCTTTACTTTACCAATAACAATAATGTAAAGGAGAGTTTTAAAAATGCGCATCTTTTTATACTAATATATATATATATAATACGAATAATAGTAGTAATAATAATCAATAAATCGATATGTATATATAATAGTTATATATATATATATATTATAGATATAATAAAAAGATGAATAATAATAATGCATAATATATAATATTATCAACCCTTTTGCTGTCCCTTGCATTGTATTACACTCTGGTTAAAATTTAATTCCTTTGAAAAGGCTAATTGAAATTTTTACAATTGAAACTCATTTTTCTCAAAACGAACTTTTTGCCATTCAATTTCCAAATAACTATCCACCCCCCATTGGGACTCAAAGAACGTGTGCAGTCCACCAAAATAAGGTACGCGGTGTAAACGGGGCGAGGCGAAGGTCAACCCCATGAGGACCCCCGACTGTATTATAGTATATATTATAGGAATAGGTTATATATATATAGTCATATAATATTATATATATTAATTCGTAATATATATATTATATATATTGTAAGAAATATCTGTAAAAATGTATATATATGATAAATTTATATAGGGGTTATATTTTATATGCTATATTTATAATATATAATATATATATTATATATATATATAATATTAGTTATTATAAAAATTATATCGTAGATATATATATAATTATATATTATTTATTTAATTGATATATATATAAATATTATAATAATAGTTATATATAATATATATAATATATAAAAATTTTGCTTATCATATATTTTAGAAACATAAAATTGTTGTTATAATAAGCTACCTTTATGTTAGGACTATATATCACCTCTCGTAGTGATTAAGACTTTGGTTATATTAAATCACTAAAGACGAGGCTAGCGAAGATAAGACATATTACAGTACTATCTAATTGCCATGATATCAGGCTGCTAATATATATAGAAACAATTAGGATATATTATATAATTATATATATATATAATTATATTATATATATAATAATATATATAGATCACTTAAGTTGAGGAATCAATATTTTTCTATTTGTTAGTATAAAGCATATATAATTTAATTTTCATGATTATTGGATCTGTTAAATTTGATAGATTAGGTATATATAATATATACTCTATATATAATTCAACTATACTCCCTATATCTTAAGATATTACTTTGCAGATTATATATTATAATAGGTCAAGAAACACTGCATTAAACATTGATGGTTTATTCATGTTTTTTTCTAATAGGGGACCGGTTGACCCTGACGCCCGATCTGTGGACGGGAAGAGCGCGTTATGCCCTTCCTTGTGGGTTACGGTTGGAAGTCAAAAATAAGTATTCCTCCACAGAGGTCAATTCAAGGTATCTCGCGTTTTCTTAGGTCCAGTTCGTCGCCGCCACGTGATCCTGGTGAGCTCCGAACCACACATATCTGTACGAATTATCTCTAAGGGCCCAGTTTTGAATTCCCGACAGGACGCTTTAGAAGTGAATAGCCCATATCAAAAGGGTTGCTGGTCAGCGCTTCTTATTTTCATATATTTCGCCGATATATAATATATATATAAATACCTCACTAGTTATATAATATATAAGGTAAATAGTGAATGATGCTAATGCATTAAGAACTATAGATTCAGTAGTGAACGTCATAGTTACCTATATAATATATTATATAACGTAATAATATAGTGATTCTACGTATATTCAGGTATATATAGAGATGTATATAATCCATATTGGCCTAAATATATTTATATAAAGTTTCCAAAATAGTTCATTTTAATTAGTTTAGTATATTATTAACATCAATTTTTTTAAATTCTCTCGTAATCTATTAGTCCGTTATTATTCTGATTTATTCATTGATGTTTATCCAACATTATTAAATTATTTATAATTACTGATATTATATTTTATTTAAATCTTTTATTATTTTTGCTGTAAACAAGTAATATATTAATATATGCAGATTTACTAATACAGTGGTTTATGTCTTACCAACAGTTCACCCTTGAAATCAATATTTCTAGTATGTGTAGAGATAATCTTTCTCATATCTGGTGACAAAAAAAACAATAAGAGATCCTAAAAAATCTAGCTTATACTAGATAACATAAGCATTTTCTTTCTTTGTCATTCACATATAGCGTAAAAAAAGAACTAAAACCATTCTATACTAAGACTTTATTCAAATGAGTAGTGTACCCATTAAAATCCCCATTTTCAAAATTTTTAACGGTTTGTTAAAATTATGTTCAATTTACTAAATTTATTATATGATTAATAATATATAATATAATAATATTAATTATATATATATTATTAAGTATATATATTATATATATTATTAATATATATATATATATATAATAATATTTTATATATTAGTATATATAATATATATATTATATATATAAAATAGCATTATATATATATTTAATTATAAAAATATATATATATATAATATATTATTATATATTAATTTAATATAGATATAGAGTTATTATAAGATATAATTATATTATAATTATTATATAAAATAGTATGATTAATATATATATTAGATAATTATAATTAATATATATAAATATAATAACATTATTATTTATATTATTATAATAAGAATATATTAAAAAATATATATTAAAAAAAAACTTTATTATATAGTATATGTTATAAGAACACAATTTAATACACATTTATATATATATTATATAAATAAAAGTATATATATATATTATTAATATATATAATATTAAATATATTACATATATATCCCTGATTTATATAGTATATATATATATATATATAATATTATTATAATATAATATTTAGTTATATATTAATATTAACTAATATATAATTATATATATAATAAGTATATATATTGATAGTAATAATATTATATATATATATTATAATTATTTTAATATATATATATTATATATATATAATGATAATATATTAATAGTAAATAAGATATATATAGATAATAATAATATATAATATATTAATATTATTATATAATAATTTATAATATAATATTTATATATTATTATAAATTATATATATTATATAAATATATTATATTATTAATTATATATATTAATATATATATTAATAATTAATATTTATATTAATTATTATATATATATTTATCATTATATATATATTAATATTATATATCATATTATATTTATATAAATATATATAGTTAATATATATATATATAATATTATATATATTATATTATTTAATTAATAATTCGCATATAACTTGAATATCATATTTAGCGCACAATGCTATATAGAGTTTATATAGAACTTGTAGTGCAGTTATATATTTATTAATTTAATTATGGCATGTGTAGAAACTAATTTGGTTGTTTTCTTATCTTTTAGTTCTATTTTTATGTGAGAACATGATAGCTGTTCCTTAATTTTGGGCATTAAAAAAATTATAATTAGTTTAACAAATTAAAATTTCGTAATACGATTTTGTTGTATGATTCTATTATACGGTATATTAAATAATTAGTAAAGAATATTATATATATATATAATATATATATATATTTTATATGTGATAAAATATTTATGTAGTGAAGATATTATTTTTGATATATTTGTTTATTTTTAGAGCTTTTATTTTTGTTACAAATGTCTTATTTTATTATTCTATATGTTATATTAAATAGATTTAGTGATTATTATATTTATAATATATAAAACATAGATTGAAATATTATAATATAGTATTATTACTATTTAGATAATATATTATAGATTAAATATATCAATTACTATAATATTTAAATTAACTATATATATATATATATTATATATATTATATATATAGTATATATATTATATAATATATATATTATAATATATATATATTATATTGTTAATTAATATTAATTTTAATTTATATATAATATTTTATATAATATATATATATATATAGGTATTAAAATATAATTAAAATATAATATGAATAAATATAATATATACAGTATATATTATAATAATTTATATATTATAATATTTAATATATTATATATATATTATATTCCCCAAATATATTATATAAAAGTTCATATTCTAGATTTCCACATAATTTCTTTGTCATTAAATCGTCATACGTTAGATGTTACTTATATTGATTATGTATTAAATGTGGTGATTATAATAAACTTTCTTTGTCCAAATTTTATCTACAGAACTCTATATTCTCCAAATTTTCCAATTATTTCTTTGATTCCTAATTTTCTGGTTAAACTTAACATTTTTTTTATAACATATAATAATATAATAGAGAAAATAGTTCTAAATTCAGTAGACCAATTAAAGATAAACAGAAAATTTAAATAAAACTCCCGATTGCCGGAATTTCGTTTACTTTTGTTTTACGCTTTCTTTTCTCCCTCCCTTTAAACTCTGTTTTACTGCTTTTAGCTCATGTTTTTTTTACTGCTTACTATAGTTTTACGCTCTTAACTCACTATTTATTAACATTACCCATACCTCTATTAAAGCAAGTAATCAAGTAAACAATAGAAGGGTTACTAACACCTTAAGGCATTTAGTATTGCGTTGTTTACTGCTTTACTGCTTTAACTTTCTGTTTTCTTTTATATTTTCTCGCCTTTTTTACTGCTTTTAACTTTCTGCTTCTACTGGCTCTTTAAAACCTTCTTGCGCCTTTACTGCTAATCCTCAATATGTTTTACTGTTTTAACTCATATATTCATTAAAATTTATGTTTATTACTTTTTGTTTTTAATTTACTTTTATTTATTTATTTTTTTATTTATTTTTTATATTATTATTATTTTTTATTCGATGATTTTATTATTTTATTATTTATTATTTAATACTTAGTATTATTTACTTCATGCCTATTGTTTATTATTATTTAGAAACACACATTTCACTATGACACTTACACACATTCACTATGACACTTATACACACACACATTCACTACCTTGCAAAAAATTCATATCTTAATTAATTACAGTTATTCACTTATACACATGCCGGTCACACACCACACACACACAACCACAACACACACACACCACACCACACACACAATGCACACAGAAATTACTTACACTCACACCACCAGCATATTACTACACACGCAGATATTTACTTACCACTCACACAGGATTTACTTACACTCACCACAGATTTACTTACATTTACAATCTTACACACACAACCACACACACACACACACACAGATAATTTTACTTACACACACACACACAAGATTTACTTACACAACGCAGATTTACTTACCACTCCCTTAATTAATTTATAAAACAGTTTTGTTTAATATATTAAGCACGTACATTTATATTACTCATTCAAATATAGCTAAAATTATTTTCAAAGTTTCTTAAAACTTCTATAAAATAAATAACAAATTCATTTACCTTGAACAAGAAAATTTGTCACCTGTGATGTGTAATCTGGTTTTCGTTTTATAAATTTTATAAACTCATATCAAAGTTTTATCGTACACTATGTACATTAAAAAATTTATGAAATTATTATTAAAAACCATATTGTTGATGATGACCCTTAAAAGCCAATAAATCAGTAATCAGTAAATATGTCAAGCGCCTAGCACCCCTCTACACCAACCTTAATGCCACGTTTTGTTCCTATTGATCTTACTGCTTTACACATCTCTTAGCCATTGGTTAATATATCAGTATTAAAAAAAAGAACAAAAATAAGTTCTTCTCTGCTAAAAATAACATGTATTTTTATTAAAATCTTTCTAAGTTCTTATTTTTCGCTCGAACAATTATCCACTTACATTTATATTATTCACTCGATTGTTAACTTAAAAAAATATTTTCAAAGTTTTTTAAATAATTCGGGTTTCCTTATATTATTACTTATTATTATTATATATGTACACTGACAATCCATCACGGGAAAACACAACAACCCGCACTCCTATAAATAACGAAACTGACCTCTCTCTGAAAATGGTTGTTCGTAGGAAATCCTTTTTGTAATCCCGCGGGCGATTAATTATATTTTTTAAGCCTAAATTCCAGGTCAAAATTATATTGGGTTTTCAAACTGACCCTTTTTCCTGTAAAAACTGTGGTGCAATAACTACGTTTAGGCCTAAAATTTAGGCCTGAAATTTAGGGATAAGGCCTTTTTTGTAGACGGGCTATTTTAATCCTAATACCAGGTCAAAGGTAATTCCATTATAGACAAGAATCATTGTTATTTTATTTATAAATATATTTCACACAACTGAAACATGCTGGATCGTAAAGATCCTTTAAGCAGGTAAGAAGGAAATGTTTGTCGCTTACTTTGTTTGGCGGAGTAGTTTCCCCCATAGCTCATAAGCGGCTAACCAGCATGGAGGCGCTCAAGCATGCAGCCACCACCCGCAAAGGGCAGCCAACCCCGCACCCGCTGGGGCGTCCCGCCGCGTCCCCTCCCGCCGCGCCCGACGCGTGCGCCCGTAGGCGCAATATTTCAATATTTCCGCGGTCCCGCCCGCCGCGTGCCCCCGCGGCGCCAATATTGCTGCCGCGGCCGGTTCCCGCCCACCGGAGCAGGGTAAGAATGGAAAAAATGTTTACTTCTTGAGTGTGACGGAGAAAGAGGTTAATCCTTATCTCTATATGAGATCGACTTCGTATGTGATTGGTCGAGAACTTATTTTTTTTTTATTTAATTTTATTCGGCATGCCTATTCGCTTTTTTGGTCTTACGTATGTAAAAACATGTTTTTTCATATCCTGACCTTACCTGTGTTTGATTGGATGAAAATTATATTTAAGGATGCGATTATCTTTTAGACCCAAACCCATTTTAAATCATAACTTTCGTTTGTTTTTCGTGTGTTTTAGCTTGTTTAAGCGTGTGCACAAGCCTCTCTGGTTATTGTAATAAAAGTGTTTCTTTATCACTAGTGGATTATGAATCACCTTAACAAGTATACCTCAATCCAAGACATTATCCAGTGGGAAATCAAGATTCCCGGAAAGTAGGGTTCAATCTTATATAAAGAAAACCCCGATGAGATGTTTTGAATTTTCAATGTGAGCTACCCAATTCACCCCTGTGATATAACCAAAGCGTATTTTCGTGAGTCCAGAATGAATACTTTGTATATGTAATCACACATGAAATAGAGTGGCTACAGAATATTTAATAACCAAGCTCAGCTTTATAACTGGACTGAACCAAGTTATTAGCCTGGTGTGAAGAAACAGCGAAATAAAAAAGCAACCTTACGCTAGCATTGTTATAAACATCAAAACATATTCAGGTTTGGAAGTTAGTAGGATTATGGGGAGAAGGAAATATAATGAACAGCGAAGTATTTGAAACCTACCATCATTTGGATCTACATTCTCAGGAGACCTAGCCGCCAGATGAAAATATATGTAGAAGGTACGTAAATGCGGAGAATGTTTTAATACAGATTGAAGATAAGACATATTGTGTTATCTAATACGTGACCGTTAATCATTACATTATTATACCAAGGAATCACTACGCATTTAAGGGGAAAACCCTGAAATTGGATGACACTACGCACATCATCGATCGCTCCTAAGTTCTATTAGACGTTACAGAAAAATTCATTTAATTCTACTTAGGGAAAAACAAAGGCAAAGAAATAGTTATTATGCAAGGTGACCCCAATGTAAAAATATACTTGATATCTGAGCGGAACTTATTTAACCACGTATGTTTTAACCTTGAATGTGATGTAATTGAGGACACGTAAACTATATCATCGAATATGATAAATGAAAATTGGCATTATTTGCAAAGCATTTTTTTAGAGAGAATTTTAACAAAAATAATCATAACCTTGTCTAATTTTAAAATGAGTGGGAAATGTTATATAAATAATATTCCTGTATTATATTTAATCGTGAACCTTATATATAAAATCATTGTAAAATATTAACCACTCTTGTTATATATTTTTTTTAATATTTAGCCTATATATATATATATATATATAATATTATATATATATATATATATATTATATATAATATATATATATATATATATATATAATTAATATATATATATATATATAAATTATATAATATATTAATATATTAAATCTACATGGGGTAAATTAATGATTATTAAATTTCTAAATTATAAGTAAAAGTTTTTTATCTATAAATATAAGCTTTCTTAAATAAAATATTTACATGTAATGGTTAAGAGTTTTAAAAATAACGGGAGAAGAAGTCCCAGGTCAGGATCATGGTAGAAAAAAAAACATTGTTTTTACAGTTGTTTTAAACCAAAAAAAAAAAACGATAAAAAAACAATAATTCTCGCCAAATCCACATCGAGGGTACATTCTCGATCAAGGAAGATATTCCCACCATTCATAAAGAAAGCTAAACCATTTTCCTTCTACCTGCTCGGGTGGGCCCGGGGAAACGCGCAAATATTTGCGGCCTGCGAAGGGGGAGCTCACGCGGCAAAGGGCCGCACGCGGCAGGCGCGCCGCGGCGGGCGGGAACGCGGAAATATTGCGCCTGCGGCAGCACGCGGCGGGCGGGGACGCGGCGGGACGCACCAGCGGGTGCGGAGGTTGGCTGCCTTGCGGGTGGGGGCTCATGCGAAGCCCTGGCGTGGTTTAGCTATGACGCTAGGGGGAGGGGGGGGAAAAACTCACTCCCGAAACAAAACACAAAAAGTAACGAAACATTTCCTTCTTACCTGCGAAAGGATCTACCGATCCAGCATGTTTCAGTTTGTGAAAATTATTTATAAAAATAATAATATAACAATGATAATATCTCTATACTGGAATTACCTTTTTGACCTGGTATTAGGATTTAAATTAGACCGTTCTTACAAAAAGGGCTTACCTAAATTTCAGGCCTAAAATTTAGCCACCCACCCTCACCCTCCACCCCCCCCCCCTACCTCTAACGTAAGTTATAGTTATGCACCACATTTTACAGAAAAAAAGGTCCAGTTTGAAATATATTTACCTGTGAAATAACTACTTTAGGCCTACATCGCCCCGGGATACAAAAAGGATAATCCTACAAAAACATTTACAGAGACAGAGTCAGTTCCGATAATCTGTAAGGAGTGCCGGGGGCTTGTTTGTTTTCGTGATGGATTTCAAGTACATAATAAAATAATATATAAAAGAAAAAAAACAATAAGGAATTATTTTTAAAAAAAACTTTTGAAAATATTTTTTGGTGTACTAATACTTAGCGATTATCAATGTTAACAAGAATAATATGTTAGTTTTAAATAAAGAACTTTGAAGGATTAATAATTTAAATCTGATTGTTTAGCAGAAAGAAAGATACCATCAAAGATTGACAAACTTATTTACATGGCCCTAAAGATGATGTCAAGCAGTAAGTCAATAGAAACACAAAACAGTATGGGCATAGCTTAGGTTTGTGTAGAGGGGGTTGCTGGGCTCTGACCTTTACCTGAAATTAATGAATTTCATGCTTTAAGGTACGTAAAATAATTCAGTTTTTTAATTAAAAAATTTTCATTAAAATTTAGTAAAAGTTATTTTAAAACTGATAGTTTATAAAATTTATAAACCAAAAAGTATTTCCATCAGTTTTAATTAAATTCTTTGTTTTCAAAAGAATGATGATTTTATTATTGAGTTTTTAAAGAAAACTTTGAAATAATTTTTAGCTATAAATTGGATGAAACGCGTAATATAAATGTACGTGCTTAAATTTAAAACAAAAATGTTTTAATAATTGTACGGTTATGTGTGTAAAGTTTATCTTGTGCGTGTTTTTACTGATTGTGAATGTGTTAATTATATTTGTTATTGTGTGTTATCTTGTGTGCGAGTGTATCATTGTTGTTTAGTTGTTTTGTGAAAATGTATGTAGTTGTAGGTGTAGGGTTGAGTGTAAGTAAATCTGTGTGATAGTGGTAAGTAAATCTGCGTGATGGAGTAAGTAAATTCTCGTGTGTGAGTTGCAAGTGGAATAATTCTGGTGTATGTGTTGTGTGGGTGATCATTTGATGATGAGTGTTGTTTAGCAGCTTGTGTTTATGCATGTATTTATGGGTGACCGAATTAGTATAAGTGGTAAATGTAAGTGTCTAAGGGTTAAATGTAATAGTACATAGTGAATGTGCATGTGTGTCGTATAAGTTGTCAATAGTGGAATGTGTGTTTATAAGGTGTCATAGTGAAGGGTGTTCTAAATAAGAATAACCAATAGGCATTGAAGTAAAGTAAATAACACTAAGTTACATAATAAAAAAATAAATTAAAATAATAAAAAGTAATAAAATTAGTAAAAAGGTAATAATAAAAATAAATAAAATAAACATTAAAAATAAATAAAAGTATTTAAAACAAATAAAAAAATTAAGTTAAATAAATAAATATGAGTTTAAAACAGTAAAGCATATGAGTTAATTCTATTTTTCATCGTCTGCCAGAAAAGTTTAATTTTAAACGTTAAAGCAGAAAGTTTTAAATCATATTTTTATTTATAACGTGGTTTTAGTTAAAAAGCAGTTTAACATAAGTAAAGTTTTAAAGCAGTTTGTTTTTTAAGCAGTTTTTTAAAACAAACGCATTTACTAATGCCCTTAGGTGTTAGGGTAACACAACTATTCAAAATCTCATTAATATTCACTTCAATGCTAATGTTAATAAAATATAGTGAGTTTTAAAGCAGTTAACATATAAGTTTAAAGCAGATAAAAACATGAGCTAAAAGCAGTAAAACACTGACGTTAGAAGCAGTAAAACGTTAAAAAGCACAAACAGCATACTAATCCCCCCTAGGTGTTAGTAAACACCTCTATTGATTTTATTTACTGATTTACCGCTTTAAGGTCTGTAAAGTATATGGTTTTTAATAAAAATGTTTTTTATGTGCCCTAAAAATTAGGATGGGGGCGGGTCTAATTACCACCATGGAAGACCAAGGGTTTGGTCGTGTGTTATACGTGTTTTGTTATAAGTGTAATGTAAGTGTAAGTGTCTTATGGGTGTGAGTGTAAGTGTCATAAGTGGATGTGTTGTATAAGTGTAACGTGGGTGTGTGTGTATGTTGTGTGTGTGTCTCGTTGTGTTGTGTGTTTGTGACCGCTGTGTATAAAGGTCGGTAAAATGTAAATGCCTATGGGTAAATGCAAGTGTCATAGTGAATGTCTATGGTGAGGGTAAGTGGCATAGTGAATGTGTGTATAAGTGAAGTGTGTGGTATAAGTGTCAAGTGAATGTTATTGTTTTCGGACCGTCTTGTGTGTGTGTGTGTGTGTATAAGTATAGTGTGTATGTTGTGTTTATTTCTGGTTATAAAGTATAAGTGTGTGCTGTTGAGATGCGGTTGTTGTTTGTCGTCTGTGTTGTTTGTGTGAATGTGTCGTGTGTAGTGTGTCCACGGATTTGAGAAATAAGGTTAGGATAGATATCCATACAGGGTCAGCGTACCTACATGACCTCATGTTAGCACAGATACCTACCAAAGCTAGGCATCAGTTACCTGGATGAGCCCTCAAGGGGGAGCGGTTGGAGGTAGGTGCAGGAGAAGAAGAGGTTAGGATATGGTGTAGGCTAGGTGTAGCGTTGTACGCTTAGGTTTAGGTTAGGTTTAGGTAGCCGTAGGTTAGCGTTTAGGTTAGGTTAGTTAGGTTTTAGGTTAGGTTAGGTTAGGTTTAGGTAGGTAGGGTTGGTTAGGGTTAGGTTAGGTTAGGTCATCAGGTTAGGTGCAGTTTTAGGAGGGTGTTAGGCCTGAGGGGGGGTATAATAGGTATATCCCGACAAAACCTCGGTTTCAATGTCGACGAAATCCGAAATTATCATGGTAGTTCAAACAAGGTTAATTATATAATATATTACTATATATATTATATATTATATATAAATATATATATATGATATATTTATATATTATATATATATATATATATATAGTATTATATATATATATATTATATATATTTTATATATATTTTATATATATTATTATATATATATATTAAATATATATGATAATTAATATAGCTATACTGCCTCTCTCTCTCTCTCTTCTCTCTCTCTCTCTC
>JABUQX010116309.1:5000-21617 GCA_015478945.1 Trachelipus rathkii | reverse complement strand
AATCTACATTAGCCTTACCTGAATTTGTTGTTTCAAAGATTTTTTTGCTCCTTGAATAAGATCTAGATAGTCCATAGATAACTCTGCCTTATGGTTTAGTAATCTATCACTTAAAATCTTAGTTAGGGTAAATTTGATTGGTGAAGGTAAAGAGAATAGAGATAGGTTGATGGTGAAAATATTTGAAAAGAAATAAAGAAATTTACCTCTATACCCTTTTACATTTTAATTTTAACTTTGATTACAAACTTTGACTAATAGTACCGCCTTTGAATTAGAAAGTGATTCCACAATTGTCGCAAGACAATGTATTTTAGTGAAATTTAGTGAAAATGGATACCACATAGACAAAAAATAAATTCCGCTAAAACTAAATAAAAAGATACTTTATATACCTAACAGTTTTTAAATCATAAAATACTCTATCCTAAAATAAAATACTAAAATGAGCAAATAGAGATATATATATATGTGAAAGTATATAATAGTTTTATAAACCATAGTTGGAGAAGGTGTCTGGTCAGTGTCTAAAACCTACTAAAACAGTGTTTATATTATTTCAACAATGATATTATAGCTATTACAAAAAATTAAACCTACTTCCAATTATATTTTCTATAGTAATAACAACAACCTATAGTATTTAAATTTCCTTTGATAATTTTACCAGCAAATATGGAGTAAATATTTTTTTCACTGGTAGTCAAAATAACACAAAATAGTAATTGTAACAATTACTAAGTAGTCGCCTAATTTATTAAATCGGGTTTAATAATTACCACGATATCGGTGTTGTTTGTAAATGTTATGTAGAATTTACCACTATTGGGATTTACAGAATGTTAACCACTTTCGAAAAATATTTAAACTATAAAAAGCATTCTCTATAACAAATATGACAATAATAAATAGTAAAAATTTAACCATGTAAATTCGTAATATAAACTACCGGGTAGTAAAATGTACTAAAAAATGTCAAATACTGCTTACTACTTCTAGTAGTTAAAATTTTACTAATTTCTTTGTGTAGTGTATATATATATATATATATATATATATATATATAATATATATATATATATATATATATATATATATATATAGATGTGTATATATATGAATGATCGTGATGTTACTTTGAGATATAGCAACAATAAAATAGTTTTGGAATAGCGAAACGCTTCTTTAGTTATTTCTTTATTAATTATGTCTAATGACTATTTTACAAGAACACACATTAAAATATTTCACTGTTCAGGCTAATTGTTTTAAAATACTTTCAATTTAATTACCATTACAATATCAATTTTATGACCGAGAGAGCGTCAAGATGTTCGCACTCTGATCTACATTTTCTAACTGCACTCTATGCCATTTGGCACAGGCGTTTTGGGAGCCAGAGGCACCTCGGTGACCTTGATACTGTACAAAAATAAAGAAAGAAACAATTCCTTCGGCAACAGGACTTTTTGTACAAGCTTTTCTTACAACTGTGTACCAGAAATCTTGGTAGCACTTACATATATCCTTTATAAATTTTATACAATGTACCGAGTAGTGCATATATATATATATATATATATATATATATATATATATATATATATATATATATATATATATATATATATATTTGTGTGTGTGTGAATGCGCGCGCGTAGCCCAGGAGCACTTTAAAAGAATTTACAAAGCTAATATCGAAATCGCCGCACCAGTTTTTTAGGGTTTGGGTGTGGGTATTCGGACATCGGGGGGACGCAAATTCAAAATATTCCCCAAAATAATTAAATCTTTCATTATTTCTGAAATACTTGAAATGAATACTTCAGCAAATCAAATATATTTGGAAATCTTCTATTAAAATAATTTATTTCGAAAGTAAATTCAAATGTTAATTCGGGAAACATTTCCCAATATTTGAAAGTTTTCCCGTTTCTGCACAAAAATCAGACTCGAATTTGAATCAAATTTCGTCTAAAGGTTTTCCAATCAATGAATAAAATACACTTGCCAAGTTTTATTGAGATCGCTTTATCAATTTCTTTGTAAATTTGAGGAATCAAGAAATTATTATTAGTGGAAAATTTCTTCATCCAATGCCTGTATCTCAATCAAAACTCATTCAGTTTGATCAAACAATAACAGGAGTGTGATGTTTAGGAGTATTATTGCTTTAAGTTCGGATAAAAATCTAGAACCGAGAATTTGTTTTGCTCACAACCACGAAGTTCTTTTAATAACACTTTCGTTTATCAATTATTAGTAATTACAAAGTAAACTTGAGGTATTTATGAAATTACAAACATAATTAGTTTGTGAATATAAGGGATTAAAATAAAATTCAACAGCCTCACCAATAATATTCAATCATGTACTTATTTATATTTCACAAATTTTCACTTTAACTACATTTAAATTTAATAATAAAAATTATGAATGTAAGAGTTGCAACCAATTATAGAAGTCCATTCCTGGTCTAATTATTTAATCTCAAAGTTATTTTTATGATGTTTTTTTGGGCTCTTCCGTTTTTTATTCAGAACGATGAAAGCACAAATATTCAGTCCAGAGTCATTCCAATATCTGCTTAGAGAAATTACTTACAACCTTTATCGGTCTCTCAGCATCCTTAGGCTACGATTACAGTGGATGAGTATTGATGAATTTAATTTTATTTTTTGCAAAGTTTCAAATTTTTAAAGGAGAAAACATCGACGGATCTCATCTCAACAGATGTCATTCAAACTAGTGATTTTTCTATCCAAATCTATATAGCAATGAAATTTGAAACTTTTTTGAGATTTCATTGAGAATGTAATAAAACATCCGAAACCGAATTGAAAAAAAAAATCGACAGAATGCAAGTTCATCCAAACACGCATCCAATGCAACCGTAGCCTTAATATCTTTTTCCTAATAAATTATCCATTAATATTTATTTTCCATTTATTAACCATCATCTCCAGGAACTTTGGGGTTTCCTCTTCTACTTTACAGATGTTCAAAGTTTTTTTTTTAGCCTTGCATGAGGAACATGCCTTCTGCTAATCAATACATGTCATACATAAATTTCTTCAACCTCTCCTACTATTTTCCATTATCATTTTACTTATCATTGATTGTCCTAGCTCGATACGTATACCTGCTTCGCCCTTTTCGTTCTTTACTATGCTGTTGCTTGTTACAGTTTTCCATGCTTACGAAGCATGTGTCTTTTTAAGCTTCCTTTCCGATTACACTGATAGTCACACTCAGAACATTTAAATAATTTTTTTTTTTTTTCTTCCACTCCTCATAGGGAGGTATTTATCCCTCATCCGGGTCCAAACCTCAGACCTAAGGATGAGGGATTTTGTTCACCCCCCAGCACCCCTGAACATGTGCCTGAAGTGCGTAGAATGGCACCCCATATCTTCCGCGGAGTCCACATGGATTCCCCCCAAGGCAGGGACAACTCGCTATCCATGCACGCGTCACCCGAATTCTCATTCCGTTCGTCAGTACCCGGTCACCCCGAGCTGCTCAGATTTCTCGCCCGAGACACCGACCCGTGCCGGAACTTCGGTCCCCGCCTGAGAACGCTCAGCGTAGTTCCAAAAGCACCGGTTTTCTTCATCCTATAATGCGTAGTACTCAACATGAATGAGCCAAGAAGATGTTCACTTCTCCATCAGGGTCTCGAAACATTGGGACACCGCGTTGGCAGCGCTTAACATAAACCGGATGCTCAAACCACTAGCCCAATCCACGTTCCCCCAAAAAACCACAGTCCCAACAGGTAAGGCGAATCCAGTTTGAACGTACTGGGGATCGAAACTTTCAGTTGCCGGGGGGACTAGCCACTGAGACGAAAGAGAAGGATTTCGGGGAGAGGCAGATGCGTGGAAGAGGCACATCCGAAAACCTAGGGAAGGGTGAGAAGCATCCGCCTCTGGAAAACGGAAATGCCAACACACCACCCCAGTGCACAATGAACCGGAGTTGCTGGTTTCTTCTCCAGACCATTATATCATTTCTCTCGAAAATTCGAGGTGTCACATTATATCATTTCTCTCGAAAATTCGAGGTGTATATTTTGATGCGTAAGCATATGTGTTTTTAAGTTACCTTTGTGATTACACTCATAGCCACACTCAGAACATTTAAATAATTTTTTTTTTTTTTTTTTTTATAAACACCTCTTTTGAGGGTACTCTCGGTGCTACACCGTCCCCAAACCTTGGGTCAAGGCATAGCACCGTATACTCAACTCCCCAAGACTAACCTTATTACGCTAAGGCTTCCTTTAATCGCTTCCATAGCTACCTCCTCTGTTCCAATCTTTGCAGGGATCTTTTCTAGGTAAGTCACCATCGATGTTTTTACCGCTCCAAGGGACCCCACCACCACCGGCACTATCTCTACCTCATCCATCTCCCACATCCTTCTGATGGTATATCTTAGTCTTTGGTATTTTATTTCCTTCTCTCTTTCGTAGAGGGCCACTCTCTCATCATACGGGACTCCAACCTCTATCAATTGACATTTTCTTGTCGTTTTATTAACTAGTACAATATCCGGTCTATTATTTGGTACAAATATGTCTGTGGGTATTCCAAAATCATAAAGAATTTGGATATGGTCATTATCAACTATTGCAGGGGGTTAATAATTCCAGTGGTAATTAGAGGTATCAATATTGTATAATTTACAGAGTCTATAGTGGATTAGTTTGCATATGGAATTGTGTCTTTCGGTATACAGTCCCATACGTAGCAGAGTCTCACATCCGGATAATATATGGGGCACAGTCTCCGCGCATTCTCCAGACATCCTACATTTATCAGAGCCATCAACTCTTTCAAGTAGCTTTTTGCAACCAATTGGTCCTTAGGCACATGCCTGAGCTGTAATTAGTAGTTTCTCGTCAATTATTTTCAAAATCCCCTTGCCCTATTGTTTCTATGATTTTTTCTTTATTGATAAAGCCTTGTTTATGTACTCTTTTTAAAAATGTTCGGGCATGCCTATGCTTCTTCCCATCTAACAAAACAATCGGCTTTCTTTCTTTTCTGTTTATTAAGTTTTCTTTAATGATTTTAGTTCTTTCTTTGAAGTTTTTCTCATTCCATATTCTGTGTTCTTATATCGATGTTAAATTCATGGAGGTAATCATTTGCCTGTTTTGTATGAAGTTGTTCCAGAGCTTTGCATCTCATGTCTTTAACCATCCAATGCTACTTTGGTTCCTTTTACCTTCTTAGGATTCTGCCAAGCCCTATATTTCATTTTTTGTGGCTTCTATCTATATGAGGCATTCCCATACCTCCTTCATCTCTCGGGATGTATAAAGGCGGGCTGGACACTGGTTTCTTGTACGATTATTTGTGGCATGGGGAGTTTCCTTGTTCTTGTTCTAGAGTATTATTTCATGCTGGTCTACCAGTTCCAACAATTCCAAAAGCGTTATACCTCATTACTGCATTGCCAGTACCTTAATGCTCTCTTATTTTTTTTTGGTTGTCGAATCGTTTTTTACTGTTTTCCTTACACTATAGAGATGTACTCCTTTTTCATTCTATCCTTCATAATTGTTTTCATCCTGTCCGATTCCTCTACTCCAAGGTATTTGTACGTTCCTTCTTGCTCCAGTTCTTTGATTTCCATGTTATTTACCATGATGTTTTCAGCGTGTACCTTTCTACCTTTGTTCATAACTATGAACGCACACTTTTCTAATCCAAAATCCATTCTAATATCCGATGAAAAATCACTGACCACCTTTATCTGTCTCTCAGCCTCTCCTCTACTCGGCGCATACAGCTTTATATCGTCCATGTAGAAGAGATGAAAGATTCTCTTTTCTTTCTTCTCTGTTCTTTTATTTATTCTGTACCCGTTCTCTAAGTTGTTGATCAGAGTACTTAAGGGGTTGAGGGCTAATACAAATAAAAGGGGGGACATGGAGACCCCTTGAAAAATCCCTCTTTTCACTTTTATATTTTTTATTTTCATAATTCCTTTCTCGTGTGGTAGCTTTAAATTAATATTCCACATTTCCATTACCCTTTGCATTAATCTTTTTATTTTCCCATCTACTTTGTATATGCTCATTATTTCCTTCAGCCACGAATGGGGTACACTATCATAAGCTTTCCTGTAGTCTATCCACGTCATGCAGAGATTCTTTTGCCCTTTCCAGATATTTTCTATTATCATTTTATTTATCAGTAGTTGTTCTTTTGTACCATAGGTATGTCTACTACATCCCTTTTGCTCTTCACTAATGATGATGTTTCTTTCTACATGTTTGTATAACCTTTGGGTCAGAACTCCTGTTAATACTTTGTACGATGTGGGAAGGCATGTTATAGGTCAATACTTGCTAGGATCTTTGGTTTTTTCATTTTTTGGAATAAGAGTTGTTTCACCCGTTATGAACCAGTGCGGGATGTCCTCTTCCATCCATTACGTTATTTAAGCCCATTCTGTTAGGGGTTGATTAATGACTGTTTAGTTTTTTAAGCCATATGTCTAGGACTCTGTCCATTCCAGGTGCCTTCAAATTAGTAGTCTTCTTAATTACATCCTTTACTTCTTTAATACTAATTTTCTGAGAGTTCATATTTCTAATAGATGTTATTTCTGGGTTATTTTGATGCGTAAGCACATGCGTTTTTAGGTGTGCTTTCCGATTACACTCATACCCACACTCAGAACATTTAAATAATTTTATATTTGAATGTTTATTAAGCATATGCACTTTTAAGCTATCTTTCTGTTCACTCATAGCCATCGCTCAGAACATTTAAAATTAATTTATTATTTTTTTTTTTTTTCCTTTTCTTCCCTTTCACTCCTTCGTAAGGAGGTATTATCCTCAGTCCGGGTCCAAACCCTCAGACCAAAGATGAGGGGATTTGTTTGACCCCCAGCACCCTGAACATGTGCCCAGCGCGTAAGAATGCGCACCCCATATCTTCCGCGAGCCCACATGATTCCCTCAAGCATGGACATCTGCGCCATCCATGCAGCGCCGTCACCCGAGATTCTCATTCCCGTTCGTCAGTACCCGGTCCACCCGAGCTGTTCAGATTTCTCGCCCGGACACCGACCCGTCGGAAACTGATCCTGTTTTCAACCAGCCCCAACCCAGCGTAAGCGTAATCAGTTTGAACGGACGTGAATCGAACTTCATTGCTTCGGGACTAGCACTGAGAAGACGAAGAGAAGGATTCCGGGGCAGAGGCAGATGCGCGGAAGAGGCACATCCAAAAACCCTGGGAAGGGTGGGAAGCATCCGCCTCTGGAAAACGGAAATGCCACCACATCACCTCAGTGCACCAAGAACCGGAGTTGCTGGTTTTTCTCCAGACCATTATATCAATTTCTCTCGAAATATTCGAGGTATACGAAATTTACTGATATTGATGATGGATAAAGTGAACTGGGGCAAGCATTCCACCCACCTGACAGCCCACCTAATGTAGGGTCTGGTTTTTCAACTTGATGTTAGTTGTTTCTTCGCTCTAGGACACTGCAGGGCAGGGCAGTATACCCTGCCCAACAGTGTCCCAGAGAGCCCCCCCACCAACGACAAGGTAAACAACTGCGGGGGAGTTAGCACATGAATTTTTAAGCTACATTTGTGATTACATTCATAGCTGCACTCAGAACATTTAAATAATTTTATATATTTTTTTTTTTTTCTCTCTACTTAGAGGTTTTAATCCTTCATCCTGGTCCAAACCTTGGACCTAAGGTATGAAGGATTTCTAGGTACTCCCTAGCACGAGTCTTAGGATTGCTAGGCTTTTCTTTATCACTTCCATGACCACATCTTTAACTACGATGTTAGGTAGCTTTTTTGCGTATGTGGTCATGCTCTTCTTCACCACTCCAGTTGCTCCAACAACTATTGGTATAATCTCCACCTCCTCCACCACCCACATTCTTCTTATGTCATACTTTAGTCTTACATATTTTACTTCCTTTTCTCTCTCATATAATGTTACTCTATTGTCACTGCTTATTCCAATCTCTATAATATAACATTTCTCTTACTATTATGTCTGGTCGGTTATGTGGTGTAGGTATAGATGTTGGTATTGTATGGTCGTATAGGATTATGGCTTCCTCATTTTCTATTATTGTGGCTGGTTTGTGCTGCCAGTATTTATCTGTATCGGTTTCAAAATTGTATTTTTGGCATAATTTCATATGGATCATATTGCAAATTGTGTTATGTCTATCTGTGTATAATCCCATTCGTAGCAGTGTTTCGCATCCTGTCAAAATATGGTTTACTGTCTCTGTTTTGTCCTTGCACATTCTGCATTTTTCTGTGATTTCCTCCTTCTCTATATTCTTCCTGAACCAGTTTGTTCTTAGTATTTGATCTTGTGCCGCTATTAGTGTTCTCTCGTCTTCTTTTTTTAGGTATCCCCCTGTTAAAGGTTCTACTGTATGTTCCTTATCGATGTAGATCTGGTCCAGTACATCTATCCTGAAGTGTTTTCCACATACATGCTCCTTCCATTTGGTGATATCATTATTTATTCTTGCCTGCTTGTATTTGTCTTTCAGGTCTTTTATTTTCTTTCCTACTTCTGTTATGGTTTCTGAATTCGTCTACCTCAATCTCACTCCGTCCAGAGTAATCCTTTTTCTTTTTTTTGTCAATTTGATGTTGTTGGGGGCATGGAGGTTCATCATCTCGTTCTCATACACCCACTCTCATAAATTTAGCTTTCTCTACTTCTCTAAATATTTACTTAAAGCCTATATCTCTGTTTTATATATGTCCTATCCATTTGTGGAAACCCCCATTCCTCCTTCATTTCTAGGCACATAAATTCTTGGCATGCATTGGTTTTGTAGATTATCTTATGGCATGGAACATTTTTTCTTGTTTTTACGTCTTATCCCATTTAATTCATGTTGGAACCAATCTATTATACCAAAGCTGTATGTGAGGACGGGGACTGCCAGAGTTCTTAAGGCGATAATTTTATTTCTTGGTTTTAATTCTGATTCTAAAATGCTTTTCATTCTTTTTATATATTCTTTTGTTATTTTTTCTTTCATCCTTTTTGACTCTATTTCATCAGACTCTTCAATTCCTAGATATTTGTAAGTATTGCCTTGTTCTAATTCCCGTATTTCCGTATCATTTATCCTTATGTTACCAGCTTCTGTTCTTCTTCCTTTTTTTAGACTTACAAATGCACACTTATCCGTAACCCAAATTCCATAACATATATCGTGGAACTTAATCGCTTTACAACCTCTGACCTGTTTTCCCAGATCTCCTTTTCTATCTTGGAGCTATAATTTTATGTGCATCCATACTTAAGAAAGGTAGCTGACTATTTTCTTGCCTGTTTTTCTCTCTTCATGAAATTAATTCTAAAACCATTTTCCAAGTTTATTTATTAGTATTGCTTAGGGGATGAGAGCCAGTATGAACCAATAGCGGGGAAATTAGAGTCTCCTTGAAAGATACCTCTTTTATTTTTATTCGCCCCTTCCTATTTTATTATTGGTCCTGTTTCATACGGCAGTACCAGGTCTGTCCTCCATTTCTTCATTGCTTCATCAATGAAGTCTACAACCAGGTCATTAATTTTGTAGATCTTAAGTACTTCCTTAATCCACTTATGAGGGACGCTATCGTATGCCTTCTTGTAATCGATCCATACCATACTGAGATGTTTCTGCCCTTTTCTACTATTTTCCATAATCATCTTGTTTATTAATAATTGATCCTTTGTTCCATAACTTCCTTTACTGCAACCTTTTTGTTCTTCATTAATTATGTCGTTTACTTCTAGGTGTGTTGCTACCCTTTTCGCCATGACTCCAGTAATTATTTTATATATGGTTGGTAAGCATTATATTTTGATGCGTAAGCATTTGTAATCTTAAGCTTCCTTTCTGATTACACTCATAGCCACACTCAGAACATTTAAATAATTTTATATTTTGATGTGGAAGCATGTGTAATCTTAAGCTTCCTTTCCGATAGTCATACTCAGAACATTTAAATAATTTTATATTTTGATGCGTAAGCACATGCGTTTTTAGTGGCTTTCCGATTACAACTCATACCCACACTCAAAAACAAGTTTAAATTATTTGTATAATTTTGTATGCGTAAGCATATGTTTTAAGTTACCTTTGCGATTACCACTCATAGCCACACTCAGAACATTTTACATAAAT
This sequence comes from Trachelipus rathkii, assembly GCA_015478945.1. NCBI lineage: Eukaryota > Metazoa > Arthropoda > Malacostraca > Isopoda > Trachelipodidae > Trachelipus > Trachelipus rathkii. The sequence goes on along the minus strand of JABUQX010116309.1, from coordinate 11,414 downwards.
TTTTATATTTTGGATGCGTAAGCATGTGTAATTTTATGCTTCCTTCTATGTTACACCTCATAGTCACAACTTCAACATTATAAACTAATTTTATTTTTTTTTCCTTTCCACTCTTCGAAGGGAGGTATTTATCCCTCATCCGGGTCCAAACCTCAGACCTAAGGATGAGGGATTTTGTTCACCCCCACCCCTGAACAGTGCACCGAAAGTGCGCAGAATGGCACCCGCATATCTTCCGCGATCCACATGGATTCCTCCAAGGCAGGGATAGAGAGTTTTTGAGGGGTCTTGCTAAGCATGTGTGTTTTTAAGCTTCCTTTGTGATTACACTCATAGCCACACTCAGAGCATTTAAATAATTTTATTTATTTTTTCTTCTTCTCTATTTAGAGGTTTTAATCCTTCATCCTGGTCCAAAAACCTTTGCGACCCTAGGTATGGGAGGATTTTTACTTACTCCCTAGCACAGTCTTAGTAGTGCCTAGGCGTTTTCTTTATCACGTCCATGTACGCACATCTTTGACTACGTATGTTAGGTAGGCCTTTTTTTGCGTTATGTGTCGATCCTGTTTTTCAACACCTCCGAGTTGCTTCCAACAACTATTGTATAATCTCACCTCCTCCACCCCCCACATTCTTCTTATGTCATACTTTAGTCTTACATATTTTACTTCCTTTTCTCTCTCATATAATGTTACTCTATTGTCACTGCTTATTCCAATCTCTATAATATAACATTTCTCTTACTATTATGTCTGGTCGGTTATGTGGTGTAGGTATAGATGTTGGTATTGTATGGTCGTATAGGATTATGGCTTCCTCATTTTCTATTATTGTGGCTGGTTTGTGCTGCCAGTATTTATCGGTATCTATTTCAAAATTGTATTTTTGGCATAATTTCATATGAATCATATTGCAAATTGTGTTATGTCTATCTGTGTATAATCCCATTCGTAGCAGTGTTTCGCATCCTGTCAAAATATGGTTTACTGTTTCTGTTTTTTCCTTGCATATCCTGCATTTTTCCGTGATTTCCTCCTCTATATTTTTCCTGAACCAGTTTGTTCTTAGTATTTGATCTTGTGCCGCTATTAGTGTTCTCTCGTCTTCTTTTTTTAGGTATCCTCCTGTTAAAGGTTCTACTGTATGTTCCTTATCGATGTAGATCTGGTCCAGTACATCTATTCTGAAGTGTTTTCCACATACATGCTCCTTCCATTTGGTGATATCATTATTTATTCTTGTCTGCTTGTATTTGTCTTTCAGATCTTTTATTTTCTTTCCTACTTCTGTTATGTTTCTAAATTCTTCTACCTCAATCTCTACTCCTTCCAGGTAATCCATTTCTTTTTTTTGTATTTGATGTGTTGGGGGTTTCATCATCTCATGCTCATACGCCCATCTCATAAATTTACTTTCTCTACTCTAAATATTTACTTAAACCTATTATCTCTGTTTTATATATTCTATCCATTTGTGGAACCCCCATTCCTCCTTCATTTCTTGGCACATAAATCCTTGGCATGCATTGGTTTTTGTAGATTATCTTATGGGCATGTAATATTTTTCTTGTTTTTACGTTTCCATTTTTTTTTTTTTTTTTGAGTTAGTGTACAGGACCCACCACGGCTCACAATGAAGCGGCCACACTGGGCTGAACAAAATCAGCACCATGCGGAGGGCCCTGTCATAATTAATGTTTAGCAAATGTCAAAGAAAAGATTTGCATTGGTGAAGATTAATATTCAGTCAGTCAAAATAAATAAAAACTAAATAAAATTTTATCCTTGCATTGTTAATAGTCTTAAGATTACATCAAAATCAAATGCTATAAAGAAATATTCACTTCTTGAAGATACAAGAAAATAGTGTTACTGCTAAAGTGGGAAGATTCAGATAAGATATGGGATAATCTTTTAGAAGGTGTTATGGACCGTAAAGTAGGAAAATAACGACAGCGAATAGGGTCCAGATGGGAACAATCAATGAAGATATGATGAACAGATTGCGGGGTGTGGCGACGGCAAAATTTGCAAATGGGGGAGGGTCTCGTGACATATAGTGACTGTGAGTGATATTAGTGTGGCCAATTCGGAGGCGTGCAGTATCACCTCATGTAAGCGCCTTCGTCTTGGGAGGAGACCCACTCACCCGATGTTCGGCTTTGATGTTTTTCTTGAGTTTCCTTCCCCGCGAATCACCGTCCAGCACTCTTGCCAACAAGATCGAAAGCCCCGTCGGAGAGCAGGATAGTAATCAGTTGATGGGAGGCGGCCTTGTCGAATGGCATCCGGGAGGTACCTGGAAACAACTGCGAGAAGAGGGAGGCGCCATTTTGCCGCCTCTGTCAGCGATTCATTGGCCATGTTACCCCCCTACATTGAGAGGGAGTCCCCCAACATTAAAATAATTTTGTTTCTTAGAGTGGAGAAGTCGAAGAAATGTTTGTACAGCTGATACCACTTGCATTATTAGAATTAGAGGGGTTTAAGCGCTTTTAGCGCGCTAAGCGAATCTGAATAAACGACATATGAGTGATCTTGGTTAAGGATTAGAATTCGAGAAAGGGCAATCATTATAGCCGTTAACTCTGCTGTAAAAATTGAAGCATAAGGGGGAAGGGTATGGGAGAGGTTGCGGTCAGGAAAGTACGTCTATCCCATTTATTTCATGTTGGAACCAATCTATTATACAAAAGCTATATGCGAGGACGGGGACTGCCAGAGTTCTTAAGGCGATAATTTTATTTCTTGGTTTTAATTCTGATTCTAAAATACTTTTTATTCTTTTTATATATTCTTTTATTTTTTCTTTCATCCTTTTTGACTCTATTTCATGAGACTCTTCAATTCCTAGATATTTGTAAGTATTGCCTTGTTCTAATTCCCGCATTTCCGTATCATTTATCCTTATATTACCAGCTTCTGTTCTTCTTCCTTTTTTTGAGACTTACAAATGCACACTTATCTAACCCAAATTCCATACATATATCTGTGGAATATCGCTTTACAACCTCTACCTGTTTTTCCGATTCCTTTTTATTTGGAGCATATAATTTTATGTCATCTATATAGAAAAGGTGTGATATTTTCTTTCCCTTTTTCTCTCTCATTGAGTTAATTCTATAACCATTTTCCAAGTTATTTATTAGTGTGCTTAGGGGATTGAGAGCCAGTATGAACAACTGCGGGGAAATAGTCTCCCTGAAAGATACATCTTTTTATTTTTATTCCTTCTATTTTTATTTGCCCTTTTTCATACAGCAGTACCAGGTCTGTCCTCCATTTCTTCATTGATTCATCCATGAAGTCTATAACAAGCTCATTAATTTTGTAGATCTTAAGTACTTCCTTAATCCACTTATGAGGGACGCTATTATATGCCTTCTTGTAATCGATCCATACCATACTGAGATGTTTCTGCCCTTTTCTACTATTTTCCATTATCATCTTGATGCGTAAGCATGTGTGTTTTTAAGCTTCCTTTGTGATTACACTCATAGCCACACTCAGAACATTTAAATGATTTTATATTTTGATGCGTAAGGACATGCGATTTTAGGTGTACTTTATGATTACACTCATAGCCACACTCAGAACATTTAAATAATTTTATATTTTGATGCGTAAGCATGTGTCTTTTTAAGTTTACTCTCCGATTACACCCATAGCCACACTCAGAACATTCAATACATTTTATATTTTCTTATTTACAAATGTCTATCTTAAGCTTCTTTGTCTCATTACCACTCAGTTAGCGCAATCCAAACATGTTAATAGTTTTATATTTTTGAGCCGTAAGCATATTTGCGTTTTTAGGGGTGTACTTTCTGATTACACTTCATAGCCACACTCCAGAACATTTAAAAATTCTTATATTTGATGCGTAAGCTTATGCGTTTTAGGTTCCTTTTCTGATTACACTTCATAGTCACCACTGCAGGAACATTTAAATAAATTTTATTATTTGACAGTTTTAGCATGTTGTAATCTAAGCTTCTTAAGCTTCCTTTCCGATAGTCATACTCAGAACATTTAAATAATTTTATATTTTTGATGCGTAAGCATGTGTCTTCTTAAGCTTCCTTTCCGATTACACTCATAGCACACTCAGAACATTAAAAATTTAATATTTTGATGCGTAAGCATTTGTAATCTTTTTAAGTTTCCTTTCAGATTGCACTCATAGTCACACTCGGAACATTTTAAATAAGTGTTTATATTTGTATGCAGTAACGATGTGCTGCTTTTTAAGCATTCCTTTCTGCATTACCACTTCATAGTCACACTCAGAAACATTTAAATAATTTGATATTTTGATGCGTAAGCATGTGTGCTTTTAAGTTTCCTTTATGATTACACTCATAGCAACAGAAAAATTTAAAATAAATTTTATATTTTGATCGTAAGCATGTGTCTTTTTAAGTGTTCATTCCGATTACATCATAGCCACAACCAGAACATTTAAATAATTTAATATTTGAATGCGTAAGCATGTGTAATCTTAAGTTCCCTTTATGATTACACTCATAGTCACACTCGCGAACATTTAAAATAATTTATATTTTTGATGGCGTACAGCATGTGTGTTTTTAAGGCATCCTTTTCTGATTACACTTCATAGTCACACTCAGAACATTTTGTAAATAATTAAAAAACTGCGTGTGAGTTAGAAAGCTGAGAGGCTTTGAAGTGTAATTTACTATTGCCTTTTCATAATTACAATGGGCACATTTAAACTTTTTTATGCAAATTCAGATGACTTTTCAACTCTCCATTACTTTTTAAAATTTAAATTACAGTATTTGCAACAGAAGTTTTCACAATTATTTTTGTTAATCCTTTTTTCACACATTTTTGACGTTTGAGGTAATCTTTTAAAAGTCCTTTTCACTTTGGAACACTTTTTTCCCTGCACACCATCGCTTAAGAGCTGGGATTTAAAAATAAAATAAAATTATATGAAGTAAATTTCAAAGTTTATATATATATACTATATATATAATAATATATATAATATATATATATATATATAATGATATAGTATATATATATATATATATATATTATATATATATATATATATACAAAGGTGGCCATTAACACGTTAAAGCGTTAATCCGTTAATTAACTCGTTATTTTTTCGTTAACTTTTTAACGTTTTCGTTAATTTCGAAAAAAAGTAACGGACTAAACGAGTTAAAAAATTTCCCTACATCCGTTAAATCGTTAACTTTAATTACGAGTTGTATAAAATATTTTCTTATCCAGATGTTTTAAATTGTATTAGCAGTTTCATTTCGATAACAAACTTTTTTTTCCAAAATTTCCTAAGCGCTCCTCTCAATGGCCTCAAAATGTGTTTTTTCTTACACGGTTATTATCCCGTTTTGAAATGTTTTGACGTTTTTCTTTTTCTGTATTCTCATTTTTATTGGTTCGCTGAGAAAAAAATAGATAGTGACTGTTGCCCGTTCAATGAGTCATTAAATATTCTTTCGTTAGTTACTTGAACTTCTTCTTTTTGCGACTAGTGGAAAAATATAAGAAACTAGGCCTCAAAGCCCGTGTGTAATTTATAAAAAAAGTATACCATATTTGTATTAAAATTCCTAATGATACATATCCTATTATTTTTACAATAATTATACTACTCGGGGGTCCGTAAAAAGAATTTCCCAGTTCAATGCCTTTATTATAACAGCGTAACTATACAATATATCACACATCAAGTGAAGGTCAATTGAACAGAGTTTTCCTACATATGTTCAATATGTGGCCCCCCTTCGTTATAGGGATACATTCAGCCGATAATCCAATTCCTCCCCAAACATTGGTTAACAGATCCGGAGTAATGGAAGGAACGGCATGTTCAATTCTGCGTTTAAACTCTGATGCGTATAATTGGGCAGCCCCATAGGAAGAAATCGCATGGCGTTAAGTCGGGACGGGGGAGCCAGATATGATAGACCTCTATGCGTCTGGAACCATTATGACCAACCAACGATCTGGAGTAAGTCGTTCAACCAGCTCGCCACTATTTGGCACTCCATGTGGAGGGGCTCCATCTGCTGCGTATAAAGCTTTTACGCTTCATCCGCTAATAAATGTGGAAGAGCATTTGTTTTAACATATCGAGATAGGCGACCCCTGTTACAGTTGCTTCTGCGAAAAGCAAAAGTCCGTAGACCTGCGACGTCGGAATGGCGCAGAAAAAGTTAAACTTTGGGGAATCACGTTCGTGTGTTCTACAAGTTCATGCGAATTTTCAGACCCCAGATACGAAAATTATGGGCATTCACCTTACCCCTGAGATGAAGGTGCGACTCATCGCAACACTAACGATCTAGAAGCGTCATCGTCTCGACCTAGCACTGCACAGGCAAAGGCTAAAACGGTAGAGCATAGTCGTCGG
>JABUQX010116308.1:20000-29853 GCA_015478945.1 Trachelipus rathkii | reverse complement strand
CCATCGGACATATTTTGGGAGAAATCCCTGGTTAAAATTGTCAGAAATGCGACAGCCTTGCCAACCCCCCCCTCCCACGGGGACCCGCCCGGACCCTGCCGACAGGCCCCACTGCACGACCGTATGGAATTTTTCAATCCACTGGTCCCCAGGGAGTAATTTCGCCACACTCATCGAGGAGCATGGGCCAGCAGGACGGTTTTGTTTTTGGTCAGCAGTCATTCCGTGCCAGATAGGGTCCAGACACGCGGATCGGTATTATTTGAGACAAGAAACCACAAACAACCGCCCGCGGGCCCGTCCGTGTTACCGTGGCCAAAAAAAGCCATTGTGTGTCTTGCAGCGCCCCGGCGAAAAAAAGAACCTCCGAAAAACCCTTAACTGTGAGGAACCTATTTGGCTTGACTCCCACCAACCTTGGCCTCACACTTCTAATCAACCTTACCGATTCTGAGGGAAAGGGAAAATCCCACCATTTTATTTGTTTTTTCCCATTGTTCCAGATTATTGTATTCGCCCTCCTTGAACCTTTTCTACCCCTTCCTTCGCCATTACCCTTGTGGTCCGTTGTTAAAAATTTTGGAAACGGGAAGTATTTATATATATATATATTATATTATAGTATAATATTAATATATATAGATTATATATATATATATATTAGATATATATAATATATTATTATATATAATATATACTACCTATATATATCATATATATATTATATTATATACTATACTTTTTCAACGATTTACTATATCATATAAATATAATATATATAATTATACTATTATATATAATATATAATATTTTTTACCATTTCCCCCAGGGTAGGGTTTTATTGGCTACCCTTGACTACACAGAGATAAATTGACAGTAATACCGTTGATTATAGTCCCCTACTGGACCCACTCTTGGCCTTCAGCGCGTCAGCATCTTATAGCCCCTTGGGATCTGTATCCCTCGACCCAAAACCTCGACACAAGCCCGGGTGGCCCTCTTCTTCCGTTTTGGGCCTCGAAACGCCTCATGTATCCCTGGAGTACCTCTAGAACAAGAGAAAACTATTTTCTCGGCGGCGGCCATTTTCATTTTATGTCTTACTTGTTTGACCATGATAATTCGCCAATGACATTGCCAGATCCAATGGGTATTTGCCTCACACCAAATTTTTGACCCACCGTGACATTTCCTACCGTCACATATTTTCGTCCAACTGACGCATTTTTGAATGGACCTCCCTAACTAACACCTACACACGTGCAGAGCTGCTGTGCGCAAGGTCTTTTACACACAACGAACACACACACACCGAACACACACACACACTTGTTTACCACTTTATCCAAGCACACCGGCTCTCCTACTTCAATGGACAGTCTTTACACACATTCAAACCGGTATTGACACTTACGATTTATCCCCACACCTAGCACACTTTTTACAGCGTATTTACATGGCGTAGTACGACACGTACAAACACACACTTTGCAAAACAATTACCTTTGGCGTGCGTCCATGATCAATTTTTGACCCACCTTCCGATAATTTTTGTTCCCTTGTGTGTCCCTCTTAGGAGACATATAGCCCTCTTTTCTGATGTCTTAAACCTTCTGTTGACCAGTGATAATTTTCGCCCTTTGTACCTTTGCCCACTATACCTATCGTGTCAATTTTCGAACCCCACGGCTAACATGATGGGCTTGAGATGGGTTTCCCCAACTCACCTCTAACGTAAGAGAGAATCTAGTGATGTCTTATTATTGTCTATGAGTATTAGATGAAGTGCCAGGTGAGTGCCAGGGGAGTGCCATGTGTTCTATGAGTGCAAGGTGAGTGCCAATGAGTGCCAGATGAGTGCCAAGTGAGTTGCCACTAGTGCCAAGTGATGCCACATAGTGCCAATGAGTGCACATAGTGCCAACTGAGTGCACTTTTTTTCAAGCATTTTTCTAGCCTCCCCGTGCGGAGCTAGAATACCTAAGGTATGGAATATTTGTCTACCCCTTGGTTATATCATTTGTCGGGCAACTGATTAGTGACTAGTACACCTGTTATAATATATACGATTATGACTGTCACTATCGATATTTATATATATCTTTATATTTACATAAATATATACACTATATAATATATACCACTATATAATATATACATCCTATATAAACTTTATATGATACTATTGATATATAGGTGAATATATATATATATATATATATTTATAATATATTATATTATACCTACTAAGTATATATATAATATATATATATGCTTATGAAGTTGAAGCATTTTTACACACGTAAAAACACACTGCCAATCCTTTGGTCTTCCATTGGGTCAATGTTGACCCACGGAGTAAGTTTTGTGTCACCTTCATTTAGGACTTAGGCCTTTTTTTTATGTCTTAAAAACCGCAACTGTTTGAACCCAGATATTTCGGACTTGACATTGCCAGATACCATGGGTCAATTTTGACGCACGCTAACATATGCTTGATGGTTCCCAATCACAGTTCTACGTTCAAGAAGCAGAAAAGATATCGTAGAGAAATGATTCTATTGAGTGTTCAGTGGGGCCATAGGAGTATGAGATGAGTGGTCTTTCCCTAGTTCATAAATTTGGAACAGTGCCCCGGGCGGGCCCGCATGCGCCCCTCCCGCCGCCAAAGACAACACCAGCCTGCCCCGGCACTTCCCCGCACGCTGTTTAATTATCGTAATTCATATATTAATTTACAAAATTAAGGGTTCTTCTCTGCCCGCTTAGTAGCCCGGCGTTAGGCCCGACCCGACGCGAGGTTTCTCCCTTGCGCCCCGTCACTCAGTCGAATCCGAACACGTGGCGGTTTCGAATATATCCCTAACCCGTAACCGCTATTAATATTATGATTGCGCCCGTCATTAAGTATATATAGATCGCAATATATATTCGCTGTATGCTACCTTATCAATACCGCTATATATTATATATAATATATGTAGCGCTACGTGACAGAGCGCTAATATTATTCCTCGTTCCCGCCCGTTATACCTAGCCTATAGTGCATAGCCCGCATATGCGCTAATAAATTAATTTACCGCTTCTCCGCACCGCGAGACGTGCGCCGCATTCAACAACTGTTCATAGCGAAGTAAACAATGAATCAAACTTTGCTTTATTTTAATATGTATTCCCTTAAACATTTCAAAAATTTCTTTAAAATATACTAGATCAGATTCATGTAGATATTGTGCCATAAAACAGACTGTATTAAATTAACAATTAATTTCGGGAGTATCTTCGGGCAACTCAATTACATGACGGAATTATTAACACATATATTTATTAACATATTTTAATTAATACTTGTTAATTGTGTAAAATTTTAAAAAATTGTAATGTAATATAAAAAAACAGAGTTTGTGTTAAATAAACATTTTTATTTTACTACCATATGTCAATTCGATAAATTTATATAAAATACTAATATAATAATTATCTATAAAATACTAAAATAGAGGCTATAATCAAGTTATAAATCATTTTTATCGAGTTTAATCTGTTAATGAATAATGTTAATTAAAACAGATTCTTAAATTCTATATGAGCATATATTAATATCAGAATCTTTAAACTCATTATGTATTTACATAATATACAAGCAAAGAAAAAAAATGCTTTTAGGATTTATGTCTTCCTAAGACTAATTAACTCATATATTTTATATAAATAATAAATATATTTAAAGCTTAAGTAAATAATCATAATATAATCAATAGAGGTTTATTATTATACTATAATAAATGTAAGAATATATTATGGCTTAATAACAAATTTGTTTAGTTGCTTTATCATTGCTTATTCTTCTCTTTCTGCTTCCTTCAATATTCCTAATTTATTAATGACTGCTTGCTAACTCATTAGTATTGTTTTTCACTGCCTTATAACTCATTATTATAACAAGATTGACATACCTTTAAAGCAGGTGAAATCAGTGAAATCAAGTAGAGGTGAGAACCTACACCAAGGGGGATTAGTATGCTTTTGTTTTACTTGTTTTACTGCTTTAGGGTGTTACTGCTTTACTGCTTTTAAACTTTCATGCTTACTGGCTATAAACTTTCTTGCATTCACTGATTTTGAACTTTCATGCTAATACGTGTTGATTTAACTCCGATATAATTTGTCTTAAACAGTGTATGTTTTTATTTTGTTGTTCTTATTGACTTTTTATTTTTTATATTTATTTTCATTTAGTTTATTATATTTTTATATTTTTATTATTATGAGTTTTCTAATTTCATTTTTATAATTTTTATTATTTTAAGTTTTATCATCTTTATACTTAGTTCTTTATACTTCATGTCCTATTGTTATGCGAATAATCTAAAAGAGGACACTTATTCATCAGAATCTCACTCAAGACACCACACCTCTACAACTCTACCGCATTCACCTGCTGGACACTTATACACACTTCACATGCCACATGTACATTTACCATAGACACTACATTTACACTTTTCCATACACCAGGCGGAGGAGAGTGTGTCTGATCACACACACCACTACACACAACACACATCGCAACACAAAACTTATCAGCTTCTATACACAGCAATTCATATCTTATTGAGCACTTACAATTTACCCATAGACACTTATTACTATATATAACTATCTATATACACACTACGCGTCACTAGCACACACACACACACAAACAACAACACTTCACTTAACACTTATACACACATTATACAATCACCTTGTGGACATCTTACTCTAGCCATAGACAACTTAATTTTACACATTATACACACACACACACTACACACTAACACCACACACTCACACAACAGAATTATTACTTACAACTGGCAGATCATTATTAACTACACTCACACATCATGTATTTTACTACCTACACGCAGATTTACTTTGACAACATATACACTATAATGATAACATCTCTTGTTAATTAACGACATACCATTTATAGTTACTCATTCAAATTATAACTTAAATTATTCAAAAGATTCTTTAATAAATACTTTTAAAAATCGAGTCATGTATTCTTTTGACAATAGAATATATATTATTAAACTTTAAATACTTTTCTTTTTTTTTGAAAGATATGAGTTTATTTATTTTCTTTTTTTATTTTTTTATAATAACAGAATTCAAAGTATTTTAGAAAAAATAATCTTTTACTAAAATTTTTATGAATATTATAATAAAAAATTCATATTTTTACTTACCTATAAACAAAGCAAATAGTAAATAATATGCCCTAAGTATCTTTGGTTCAGTGTTCAGTCCCTAGTCGACCCCTCTACACCAAGTCAATTTGCAGTACGGTATTAATTGTTATCTTATATGACTTATCTGCTAACGAATTATAGCATACATATATTATACGTTTATTAAAAATCTTCAAATTTAAGTTCTTCATTTAAAATAAAAATAATCAATTAATTCTATCAACTATGACACACGTAATTGATTACCAATTTATCTTACTGACACACATTTCTGAGCAATTACGCCATTTTTCAATTCAAAAGTGTTTTTAATAATATTACACAAAACAATTCGGTTGTTCCAGTTGCTATGGCTTTATTATTATTATTATTTAATTATTCTTGATTTGAATTACCGAAAGGATTTCTCGATTGTCAAGTTATTTATCTATGATAGCTATTGGCAATCCATCAAACATATAAAATGAGAAGAAAACACACTAGGAACCCGCACTCCTTACAGATGACACAGAAACTGACCCTCTCTCTCTGTGTAAAATGGTGGTGAAAATAAACTACTTCAGGCCAATAAAATTAAGGATAACCTTTTTGTTATCCCGGGCGATTTTAAGACCTTATAATCCACGTCAAATATATAGTATCAGGAATACTGATGTCCTTTTTCTGTAAAATGTGCGGGTTGTTGTGTTTTCTCGTTACTGGCCTAAATTTAGTCTAAATTTAGGAAAGCCTTTTGTGATTATTTAATCCAGGGCTTTTATATTTTTAAGCCTATACCATGGTCAAGAAGGTAATTCAGGGTTAGTGAACAAGAATCCGGTGATATTTTCAATTTATAATTATTTTATAATAAATAATATTTCAAACGTGGTAAAACACTGCTGGATCGTAAGATCCTGTTAATCAGCGTAAGAAGGAAAATGTTTACCTTCTTGTGAAGTGGCCGACGGTAATCGCTATAAGTATCTCTAGATGCAACCTCGTATGTGATTGTCGAGAATTATTTTATCCGCTGATTGTTTTGAATGAAATCTAAAAACAGATTTATCATATCCTAACCCCTTATCTGTGATTGGATGAAATTATATTGGAGGATGCGGGTTTTTAGATCCAAAATCATTTTAAAATCAATCCTCGTTTTGGCTCTTAAGCGGTGCACACGTTCTCTGGTTGTAAATAAAAAGTGCGTTCTATTTCACTAAGTGTATATCATGAACACCTTAACATGTATACCTCAAATACAAGACATTATGCCAGTGGAAATCAAGATCCCAAGCGAAGTAGGCGTTTCATTCTAGTATAAAAGAAAACCCGATGATGGCATAATTTTTTCAAGTGTGACATATCTTCCATATCACACTTCCGGTGCATATTATTACCGTAAGCATATTTTTCGTGAAGTCCATGTTAGATTGGAAAGATAATCATATTGCGCGTGTATATGTAATCACCACCTGTGCGAAGAGATTGGGCAGCTACAAATTAACGTTTAAACCAAGCTCCAGCCTTTTAAAAACTGGAGGTCCACGAAACAGTTATTAAGTCTTACTTTGAATAGCTGAGCAAGAAACCACGATAAGCAAACTTACTCTATTGATTTTTTATAAACATCAAATAATCATAATCAGTTTGGAAGTGTTAGAATGTATGGGAGAGAAATAATGAAACAGACGTATTTGAACCTACATCAATTGTGGGATTCTACATTTCAGGCCTAGCGCAGGAAATGAAAATATAATAGTATAAGAAAGGTACGTACCAATTTAAAAAAGCCGCAAAACTGACTATATTACAGCTGAAGAACATATATTGTGTACATTATCTAGATTACTCCATATGATGTATTCATTAGTGCTACTCCATATTGTTTGGAGAACTTGACGCAATATTCATATCACATTTAATCTGTTTTGAAGGTGTGTAAACCGTATTATCCAGGACTTATCACTCTGATGGATGAATATTGACTTACGCATTTAACGAAAACCCTTTGGTACCTACTTGATAATCGCAATAGATTTCCTACGGTCTTATCTATCTGTGGGTACACAGTCTATTCCTAATGATTCTTATTAGACGTACCATAAAGTTCTAGTTTTATCACTATGCTTAAGAAAAAGAACCAAGAGAGAATTATATATGGGCAGAAGAAACCTAGATATTGATGCAGTGCACCAAATGCGTGAGAAAACCAAAACCCCAAGAAAAATGAAAGAAGATATGAATACTCAAGAATATCTGAGCAGGAACGCTTTTTACAGATAATGTGTTAGACTGGCTAATTCATCCACAACATTGGCTGGGACTATGTTGTACACCAGTTTGTAAAATTCCCTGCCGAGTAAATGGACATAAAATTCGAATTTGCTGAAAAAGTAGAGTTAAAATTGTTGGATGTTGGTGGTCTCTGAGGGAAACCTCGATTAAATCACTAGTTGTCCATATTTGTGGACACTTCACATTGCTGTTGTTGTCTTTGTTTAGTCATTCTTTTCTTAATTTTAAAAGCTGTTTCAAAATCCATGTTTTTGACGTATTTCATTTAGCTCTCCCCAAACTAATCAGATTTATTTCGTCGAAATATGAGCTTCAAACTTGAAATATGCATACTAAGAGAACAAACTTTCTATTATAAAATAGTCTCAACTGTGTAAGTCACATTTTCGAAATTTTTTTAGTTTTGTGCTCAGCGTTGTCCAATCTCACAAACCCATTCTTTTTTAATTTGAAAAAGTGAAAAGATCTGAACATTATCTTGTTTTTTTCTACCAAGTTTCCGATACAATCGATACATAGTAGCTTTGAAGGCTTGTGCTTACATTAGGTCGGGCAGCGATGCATCTTTTATTAGTCTGTATAGTAAGTTTCTTTGTATAGTGCAATAGGTTGGCCTGGATTTTGATACGTTTCTCAATGGGTAAAACAATATATTTTTTCATCCGCAATTAAAGTGTAAGAAGGTGCTTTCATACAAATCAGATTGAACAAAATTTGTTTATTGATCGTACTACAAACAAAATATTCTAGTCCTTATGCGTGACATAGTTATAATAACAGCCCTTTCATGTCTCCGGTTGTGTGTTCTTCTGGCGGTTGTGTATACGTATTTTTTTTACAAGCTAAATTGAGAATCATTAAACTGACGAACCTATTATACACGGCAATTTCTCCACGATTCTCTGATTTTTTCAAAAATAAAGTATTATCTTATGAAAGAATCAGATGATCAGGATTGTAATATATTCGTCTTTTCATTACCACAATTTAATTTTAGCTACTGCTTATAACCTTGCCTCTGTTGATGGAATTCTCAATAGTTTTGTATATAGAAAAAAAATAGATATGTTGAAATTGTTAAGGTTGCAAAAATTAATAAAAATATTAGGGTATGTCGTGTTATTGGGGTATGGGAAAACTTGCGCACAAACGCTTACAAAAATTTCTCTCGCAGCACTATTTTATAAATTATTTAACTAAAAAATTCTGAAATCCATAACGATGTGACGACTTTATACTATTTATAAAAAATCAGGACCCACAACCGTACGAGTAGTAGTGTGCCATTTTTACCTTCACAGGTTTGAACTGTTTACTATAAAGATTAATATGATCTAAACGATGTTTGAAAAGCTGATAAAGTCGATTATTGCGCTCGCGCCCATTCCTGCTATTAATTGCATGCACAGTGATTTTCAACTAAGATGTCAATTCCGCATTATCGCTCCTTGCGATTCTAGACATAAAATCCAAAGTCCAATAATGTAACAACGAAAGGTATTAAATCGGGCTAACTAACTATTAATTGAAAATTTATTTTGTCTGAAAGTTGATAGAGTTTTGGGATAATTAGTATCGAAAATACACACCACGCCTCTAATGATCAGCGGACGAGTATTTGGGAGAAATATGATCCTTTGACCAAATAATCAAGACAAGGGACTCATGACTATTTAACCTTTCTCGCATCCACGGAAAAACACCAGAAAAGCCCACCGTTTAAATTATTTAAGACCGGGCAAAAAAGCTAGCAATTTTGGTATCCGGGGGCGATTATAAGTTCTTAGTATTTATCCGTTTCTCTTTTCCAAGTAATTTCCTTCTCAGGCCGTGTACCATTTTATTAATTATATGGGTCATAAATCACTAGAGAACTTTTGCCTGAAAAAAATTCTGATCATCCACAAAGTGAAGTCATGTCCCAACCCGCCATGAGCTGAGCCCTGTACATTAATTCTATATTAAATCTGTCGGATGTTGGTTTTTTGCATTACCACCATATAATATGACCTTCACTCAGCAACCATTTACAAATCGATGTGGTGGCTTGGCAAGACTGCTGGCTTGGAAAATCCATATGGAAAAAAAATTTGATGCGTCGCAATAACAAGTTAGAGCTTCGGACTCAGGAGCCCCACTGATGACCGTCATAATTCTTGGATCATGGCCTCTTCCATTGTGACATTTTTATAAGCCTTGAACTTTAATGCTCAACAATATATATATTAAAAGGAAAAATCTTACCTAGTCACTGAAGTAAGTATTGAAATATTTGTGATATGTGGATCAGAAAAATACTTACAGCGTCAACGTAATACGATTGATAAAAC
>JABUQX010116308.1:10000-15000 GCA_015478945.1 Trachelipus rathkii | reverse complement strand
CACAGTTTAAATTAGTCTTGCGATTCCATGCGGATATATACAGAAATCTTACCTTTTTCCATTTTTGTAATTCTATATGGGAGGTGGCCCTTTTTGGTAAGCAGCAATCGGCGCTGTGGATTAACCAAAGTCGACGGTATGTCCATTAAGTCTAAGATTAACATTCGCAACCATGAAAATGAGATAGTCTTTCATATTAACAAATTGATGGCATGTAAGTCGATATCCAAAGAGTGTGTCTGTGTATATAACATTCTTATCTTTGGGTTATGAACAAGGCCATTTATATTTGTTTTCATTTATAATATATATAAAAATGTCATCACGGGCATAGAATTAAACTAGCGAGTTGAAAATCTCTTAGTTATTGTTTCCTAAGTCCCACGACGGGGGAGGGAAAGTCGACCCAGGTACCATTCACCAAGCAGCCACCTCTACCTTTGAGCCACAGTATTTAAGCTCAAAATAAATTTTAATTATTCTTACAGTATGTGACTACAATACTACAGCATGCAAATTATCAAATTTGTTTACTTTTGCCACCAGTTCTTGTCTGGCTCTGTATACTAAATAATCGCGAATGTACTGTAATTAGAGTTGCTAATAATTATCTTTCAAATAACAACAAACAATAAATAATAATAATAATAATAATAATAATAATAATAATAATAATAATAATAATAATAATAATAATAATAATAATAATAATAATAAACTAAAAGTTAATTAATAGTTCATAATCATGCTAAAATAAGTTAATAATAATATAATAATTCTATTAATAATAAGAATAATTAAAAGTTCAAAATCATGCTAAGAATTTTAATAACAAGCAATACTATTAAATATTAAAAGTTTTAATTTAAAACATAATAATAATTAATAATATAATAATAATAATAAATAAAAAAATAATTTTTCCTATATTAATATTTTAAAGTTATTTTTATTTGTTATTTTAAAGCTTACTCAATTTATTTTAAAAAAAATAAATTTCTTTTTAATTTGAAAAATTTTTTTCTTTTCTTTTTTTTTCCTTTTTAATTAACAATGCTTCTACTTGTTACGCTATTTTATTTAACCACTTCGCACCCTCTGGCATTATTTATTTTATGATTATTTTTTTATTTATTTTCTGTTGCTAAGCATTACAACTTGAACTCTGACCCTAGATTCTCACTCTGCTCTGACTCTGACCTGACTCTGACTCTGACTCTGACTCTGACTCTGACTCTGGCACTGACTCTGACTCCGACTCTGACCTGACTCTGACTCTGACTCTGACTCTGACTCTGACTCTGACTCTGACTCTGCAATCTGACTCTGACTCTGACTCTGATTCTGACTCTTGCACTCTGACTCTGACTCTGATTCAAACTCTAACCCTGTCTCCTAGTCACACTTCGACAACCACACGGTAGATTTACCAACTCTGAATAAATCACTCACATAAATGTAGAATGAAACGAGGCTCTAATTCAGCACACTAATTTCATATCCACATTTTATACAATTTCTTATTCAAACGTTCACTCAAATATTCAAAAACATTCAAACAGATCCACAAGCCGCAACATATTACCAATCTTTTGTATTATTTACATTATGCATTAATCATATATTCGATCTACATATTTATAATCCATCTATTCATTGACACCAAAAACAAAAACGACTTAATTATGAATTAAACCAAAGCATAATATAAGAAAATTCTTGTTTTGTTATATCGTTGTTTATTTGTGCAAATCTTTTTCAAATGAGATTCTAAAGCATTAAGTATGGTATCTCTACTGTTTCGTATTTATCTCATCTTATCTATACTATCTATCTATCTATCTATCTATTCTAATCTATCTATCTATCTATTCTATCATTATCTATCTATCTATCTATCTATCTATTCTATCTATCTATCTATCTATCTAATCTATCTATCTACTATCCTATCTTCATGTTCTTTTCTTGATTATTCTTCATATAAACTTGTATTCTTTCAAATAATTTTCTTATTTTCGACAGAATTAACTGCTATTCATTCATCTGTATATATTACTCCTACTGTAATTCTAATTCACCATTTAACAAACTGCTTATTAATTCTTCCTCAGCTATCTGCCACTTTTCCCTTCCCACCTAACCTTGCATATATTTTCATTATTTTTAACAGATTAAAATAATTATGCTATACATAATAAAACGATGATAAGATAATCGTACTCTATTCTTTTAAATTTTAAATTGCCTACCTTACTATTAATTACTACTAAATTCTAAATACTTAGTCTTGGAGTTGTAGCTACAAAGTAATATATATATCATATATATTTATATAATATATTACTATATACCTATATTATATATATATTTATATATATATATATATATATATATATTATATACTATATATATAATATATATATATATATTATATATATAATATATATATATATATGATATATATATATATTTCATATTATAATATATATACTCTATATATATATATATATATAATATATATATATATATATATTATATATATATATATATATATATATATATATATTAATATATTATATAGTATAGTTCCAATGCCAGATGGAGTTAATCAAGAAACAAATATTTAGATTTGCCTCATAATTTATCACTTTTTTTATATTTGCCTTGCGTTTCTTTGTGTATAAATTCCAAACATCTGCTTTTATTCTACAATATTTTGAATAATGTTGATTACATTAAAATTTCTTTCCTTATTTTTCATGACATGATTTACACTCGAATTACACCTAAACTATATTGCCAAGTTACTTGATAACTGTTGCTATAAATGCTATTCACGTACAGATGTTATACTTAGTCATTGTTGGTTCTCAACAATTTTATCAGGTTGTACTTAATAACAAGTGAGTTTGTATAAGGTTATTGTAATTAATTTATACTGTGTTGTATTATCAGTTTTATAATTTAATTTCTGATGTTCTTATAAGGTGTTTGTATGAATTAATCGTGTGGGTGTTTAGGCCTTTATAGTGTAATTAATCTGCGAATGTGTACTGTTGTTGTTTCACTTGTAATAATTTATTGTGATCTATTTAGTGAATAGATAAGGATACACATTTATTTTCTATTATTAAATAGGAAAATATTATAAAAGTTTATTCTATTTCAATATTTTTTTTTAACTAGTAAACAACTTTATCAAAAAGCTAGTGGAGTTAAAAGTTATTTCATCAATTTACCATTCTAGTCAAATATTAGACAAGTTTTCAGCTTTAATAATTAGAATTAATTATTTTTCATCAATTCTTCATTCTTAATTGTAAAGTTAGTGACAAGTTAAAAAAAAAATAATATTTAAACGTATTGATTGACTTAAGAAATTTTCGGAATTCCATTTTTCTTTTATGCAATTAATAAACACTTTATCAACATCTCTAAACAAAATTAATAAACACCTTTGAAATATTGTTGTGGAATTTTGGGTTACCTTAATGTATATAGGAAAATGTCAGTAATGGGAAGTTTTCTTATCTTACTTTATCTTATACTATCTTATATTTACTTATCTTACTTTATCATATATACTGTCGAACCCAGGCATTATGCATCATGTGATAACTAACAATATATAAACAGACAAATCCAACTATTTAAAAGGAATTTTGAAAGGAATAAAATCACTTCAAACAATATTTGAGTAGGCTACTTTTTTTTTTTTTTTTTTTTCAAGATATTAATTATAATAAATGTTTTTCACGCAAAATTAAGCAAGAGAAAAAAGAAAGAAAAAAAGAGAAAAACATTTGCCAAGTGTTGCCAGTTTGGGAACTCTTGTATATAATATATATATCATATAATATATATATATATATATATATATATATATATATAGATATATATATATATTTATATATATATATTTATATATATATATATATATATATATATATATATTATATATATATATATATACTATATATATATATATATATATATATATATATATATATATATTTATTATTATTATATTATTATTATTATGATATTATTAATATTTATTATTATTATTATTTATTATTATTATTATTATTATATTATTATTTTATATTATTATTATTATTATTATTATTATTATTATTATTATTATTTTATTATATTATTATTATATATTATATATTATTATTAATGTTATATTATTATTATTATTATTATTATTTATTATTATTATTATTATTATTATATTATATATTATTATTATTATTATTATTATTATATTATTGATTATTATTATTATTATTATTATTATTATTATTATTATTATTATTATTTTTATTATTCTTATTATTATGATTACTATTATTTTAATGTATGATTTTGATTGCTTTTTCAAGCCTCTGAAAGTATTTCTTTCAACAGAAAAATTTTCTTTAAAAATTATTCTTGAATAAAATTAAAACAATTGATTTTAGTATCAGTACCAAGCTTTCGTCCGTTCACTTCGGACTTTTTCAAGAATAAATTTATATTTTTATATTTTAACATTTTTGATAAAATAAATATTTCGTGAAAACTAATAACAAAAATAAATAAATAAAATTATTAAATTTAAAAGTTAGAAAAGTTAAATTACATTGACTTTTTGTCATTGAAAGATGTTAAAAAATTGGACATTTCGTTACATCTTATATTTATCATTAATATATATAACGAAATATCAACGATTCTCCCCTAGGCTCAATTCATAAAAATCATTTTTCCTTGTTATGCATGGAGAACCTCTTTTATGTTTGTTATCGGGATTTTTGTCGTGTTCTTCTTTAAAATGTTGAAGATATTTTGCTCGGGTTATACTTATGCCTGCGACATTGCTCATGTTGAGGGTTATGCGTTGGTGTATCGATATAAGAGGCGTTACACTCCACTTTCAGAACATTGAATCGGTACACAACGTTACTCTCCCCATCCGAAAGCGCTTCACCAGTAGGAAGCACGAGCTC
>JABUQX010116308.1:0-5000 GCA_015478945.1 Trachelipus rathkii | reverse complement strand
CAACTATAAACTTATTTCATAATTCCGTCTAAAGGGTGGCAGTAAGTGCCTATGAAACATAAACACTCCTGTAACACGTCTCGAGAATCTCGAATCTCCTAACTTCGACGTCTGTGGCTTAAAATCTTTCTTCTTCTACTACAATAAATCTTGTTTTTCTGCTACTGCTTCTCCTAAACAGAACAGATTCACGCCTTTTTTGAATATCTTACTAGCTTCTCACGAGACTGTTATATCTCTCACCAAATTACTGAGGTCCTCTATCTAGGAGTTCCAATGTACACAACACTGAGTGGTTGGATCCTCTACATACTGATTTATGTGGGAGGAGAGCACCGAAAATCACATTCAACAGCATTCTCACATCGATCGAGCAACTAATTAAAGAACCAACACCCATTCCGGATCGTCCTAAACAATTCTTGAACACACTTGACCTATGTTTCGCCACTATTCCTTCTCTCTATAAATACACCACCTTTCGCTCCTATTTGCGGTAAATCTGACCACAACCTTTATATCTCTTAATTTTAATACTTTCTCTCAACAGCTCCATCCTCGCCCTGTGCGTTCTTTCTGGCACTTGATCGGGATGGCGGCTTTGGCGCTGCTTCCTACGCTAACTATAATGGGATGCTGCTTCTCTGGTGACGCTTCGGCTTCGGCCGATAAGGTGGGAGCTGTAATCGTTATGGATGGCAGTTCATTCCTCTTCGACTAAATCTTTCTCTCCCAATCCATGGTTCGATCGTAATTTCTCTCTGGCCATTCAGGCTAGAGACAATGCGTATCGGGGGTGGAAAAATTCTCGTTCTCCTATCACTCTCGCTAATTTTCATTCAGCAGGAAATCGCTGCAGGATACTCTCGACGAGCAAACGGACTTTCATTCAAACGAAAGTGCGCCAACCTCCTTGGTTCTCCTACTGATAAATCTTTCTGGCCTCTTGCCAAAAACATTACTAACAACAACTTTTGTAAATCTACCTTTCCTCCTCTTATTCGATTCTGATGGTTCTGTTGCTAACTCTCCAACTGAACAAGCCAAATCTCTTCGGCCTCCTATTTTTCTCTAACTCAACACTGACGATTCTGGCATCCTCTTCCTCCTCCTTCTCTTCTTAGGTGTCCTATGCCTTTGCCAGAGATTACATTTGATCGGGTGCATGGCTTCCTGAAATCTATGAGCGTTAGAAGCGGGGTGCCGGCATGCATTCCTCCCGAGTTTTTAGAGGAGTTGCTTCCGTGCTGGCCCTCTCCGTTCAACTCATATTCTCTATGCCTCAATACTATGCACTTTCCCTCAGTGTTGAACGCGCAATGTCCAGACCCTATTCCGAAAAAAAAAAGTAAGCGCTCTGAGCCTTCTAAACTATCGCCCTATACTATAACTTTGTATTCTATCTAAATCTTTGAACCCTTCTCAATCTCATTCTTAGACTCATCTGGAATCTCATTCTCTTTTTTCCTATCGCCAGTACGGCTTTCGCGCTCGAGGTCTACTGTGATATTACTTTCTATCTAAACAGATTATGGTTCCACCCTCAGAATTACGGGAGACTTGCGTCGTGGCGCCTTGACATATCTAAAGCATTTGGCCGGTTATGGCACGCGTCACTGCTCTCCAAGCTCCCCTCCTTTGATTTCTTCCTCCTTCTCTTTGCTTATTATGTCTAGCTTTCTTCAAATCGCTCAATATCGGCTGTTGTGATGGGCGACTTCTTCTTCCCTGTCTGTCCCTAGTCCTGTTCCTCAAGTTCTGTCTTTTTTCTTTTTCCTATTCCTGCATTTCATTAATGATCTTCTCACCTGCACATCTAACTCATCCACTCATATGCCGATGACTTCGACCCTTATTCTTCAACTCATTTCAATTCTGCTCGCTTCCCTTTTACTTCTAAATTGCTTACTCGTCTTTAATCTTTCCATTCCGTTTCTCGCTGATCTGGAGTAGAATTTCCGGGTGTCATCCTCCCTTTCCTTGTGTGGGTCGTCCAACTTGTGAAAATTTAAATTTTAAAAACCCAACTTCTACAAAACTCCCTCTCTATTACACCTTCTCACTTTTCTTTCACTTTTCGACTGTTCTGCCATCTTCCACCTCCGTTGGCAATATAAACATCCTGGCCTTAACATAAACAAAAAAATGCTTGAAAACCTCACATCACAATGGTTGCTAGCGCCGCCTCAAGAAACTGGATTCTGTTATAGACTGCAGACTTTTTTCCTCTTTCACAGTACTCCAGTTATACAAGGTTCTCATCCGCCCTTGTATGAGTACTGCTCTCATATCTGGGCGGGCTCAGGTTTCACCCGGCCTTTTGGATAGGGTCGAGTCAAAGGGCAAAAGGCTTATTAAACTGTCCTGTACGTTCTAGTTCACTTGACCCTCTATCTTTGCGCGTGATGTTGGTGCTTTATCTCTTTTCTATAGTACCGTTAAGCGGGAAGGTGACTTCAGGGCTTTCCCACTCGCGTTGCGCTCCTTTAAGACGCCCTCGCAGCACAAGAGGTGCCTTGCACATGAGTTTTGCGTTGATGTTAGCAACTCCAGACTAGTTTGCTGCGGTGCCTCCTTCTTTCCTTCCACCTCTGTTCTGTGGAATTCTCTTCCATCTTCTGTCGTTTCCTACTCAATTTAATCTCCCTCACTTTAAAGCCCCCGTCTGTGCTTGTGCTCATCTGCGTAATTTGCGTTAGTTGACAATTTTGTTGAGTGTAACACCCCCTCCTAGAATAGGGTTTTGTGATGAGCGGTGTACTAACTAAAGAAAAAAAAAAAAAAAAAAAAAAAAAAAAAAAAAACCAACCATGCCCTTTCACAAAACCAACCATTCCCTTCTATTATTTATCGCCTTTCTTTTCGCTTCTGCCAAAGTCACATCTTTTCCATCAGACACTTATATACTGAGTCAATCTACTTTTTCTCTGGTCTCCAAGCCGGTCGGTTTCCAGCACAATTAGCACTAAAGAACCCCTTAACCAACCGACAGTTATCCATCTTTTCCATGCCCAAAACATATTTAAACACTCATTTATTTATTCTCCCATTTACGCATTTTTTCACACACAACTCCTTAACACGTTCATTCCTTATTTTATCATTTCTTCTCACACCTAATAAGTCCCTAAGATTATATAATATATCGCTTATTCCATACTATAGTTTCACTAATTTGCATTAACCGGGAATAACATACCCTGATGCAGAACCCACCCCGGCGCACTCAAGACATCCATTTACCAAAGGTTTAATTGCACCAGTCAAATATTTAAACTCAGATACTTGTTTGTTCTAGTTGCTCACCATCCAACATGATTTCACATCGCGGAATCACCTCATCCACTACTATCACCTTACTCAGTCAAACTCCTCTACCAATCCGCTTGAACTTTCTTCAGATTTGCCACAGGAATCCAAATCATCAGCTTACAATAAGCAGGGCTCCCGTCACTCTTTTCCACTCTGCATCAGTCTAACACATTCCCCTACTACCCATGACTCCAATTCTTTCATCATCCTATCCACATACAAATTAAATAACCAAGGAAACATAACACATCCCGGTCTATCTCCACTACTTAATATTAAAAACATTCACTTTCAACTCTATTTATTCTTACTCACGTTTCACTAAATCACATATAATTTTGATACCATGCAGAAGCCTAACACCAACATCATTTATTGCAAACACCTGCCACAGAGCTTCTCTATTAGTCCTGTCATATGCCTGTGGCAATCTATAAAACCTAAATGCAATTTATTCTTCTCTCATATTTTCTCAATCATTTGTTTCAATGTGAAAATTTGATCTGCACATCCTCTACCACTTCTAAATGCACCTTTTTATTCTCCAATCATTCCCTCAGTCAATCGACGCACTCCTTCAATTAAAATACCAGCATATACCTTCCCAACGACATCCATTAAACTAATTCTCCTATGGTTCCTACAGTATCCTTTATCTCTCTTACACTTATATAATAGTTCTAAATACTAATACTGCTCTCCCCAATCCTTCGAGACTATACCCTCCACAAAAACTTTGTAAGACAACTTTCATATCCAATCAATCACAATCTCAACTCCATTCTTGATCATTTCACCAGTAATTCCATCTATACCTACATGATTTTTCAACCTTCTTACTCTACATTTACTTAATAGCATAATACAATCTTATTACACTATCAAATAAACTCATATTCACTATCACCTCTACATTACTGCCAATGTTATGGAGATTTTCAAAGTGTTCCTTCCATACTCTCTTCACACCAATTCTCTTAGTCACGATTTACAATCCCTATTCATTATTCTCTGAAGATTCCCCTTACTCTTTTTCTCAACCTTTCGTACTTCCTTCCAGAATAACTTCCTATTCCCTTGCAAGTCCCAATTCAAATCTCCTTCCAAACTGTTCATTTACGTATGCATCTTTTAGTCTTCCTTGTTCCTCCTCCTTATATATTTTCATGCACCTTTCTATCGAGACCTCATCATCGGCTTTTAGCACGCTCAAAAACTCATCTTTATTAACTTTAATCACTTCATCACCTCTTCATTCCACCACTCACTATTGACATTCTTACTTTCTAGTTTATCACACCCACAAATGTATATACAGTAATCTTTCGCGGATTTTCACCTATCACGGGGGAGTCTTATTATTATTATCTGTATTATATAATCAATAATTAATACCCGTCATAATTAATAATCAATAATAATAAAATTAACTAATAATAATAATAATATAATAATAATAATAACCTTTAAATATATTGTGAACAAACTAATCTAATAATTTAATAATAATAATATTAATAATAATAAAACAATAATAAAATAATAATAATAATAATAATAATATATAATAATAATAATAATTAATTAATGCAACTAAAATAATAATAATACATCAATTTCGCCCGAAGACTCCAATAATTCCTATACACTAGACACAACATAGATAAGATCCATCACGATCCACGCCA